>JAMKCH010008270.1:0-30707 GCA_023653785.1 Ophioderma brevispina
CATAGGACTCTTGGTTATAAGTCGTTTTTTGTCCGCCGGACACTACGGTTTAAGTGTCAGAGTCCGTCGGACACTGAGGTTTAAATCTGAGGGTCCGACGGATACTAAGTTTTATGTTTCATTGTCCTAGGACTCCTAGATTTAAATTGGAACGTCCCATAGGACTATGTGTTACAATTTGTGTTACAATTGAGGGTCCGACGGACACTAAGTTCTACGTTTCAGTGTCCTAGGACTCCTGGTTTTAAAATGGAGCGTCCCATAGGACCGTGTGTGATGAGTTGTTCTTGTCCGTCGGACACCAATGTTTGAGTCGGAGAGTCCGGCGGATGGCGAGTAATATATTTCACTGTCCTGGGACTCCTGGTTTTAAAATATAGCGTCCCATAGGACTGTGTGTGATAAATTGTTTTTGTCCATCGGACACTAAGGTTTAAGAGTGAGAGTCCGATGGACACTAAGTTCTACGTTTCAATGCCCTAGGACTCCTGGTTTTAAAATGGAGGGTCCCATAGGACTGTGTGTGTGATAAATTGTTTTTGTCCGTCGGACACCAAGGTTTAAGTGTGAGAGTCCGACAGACACTAAGTTCTACGTTTTATTGTCCCAGGACTCCTGGTTTTAAAATGGAGCGCCCCATAGGACTGTGTGTGATAAATTGTTTTTCTTCATCGGACACTAAGGTTTAAGAGTGAGAGTCCGACGGACACTAAGTTCTACGTTTCATTGTCCTAGGACTCCGGGTTTTAAAATGGAGCCTCCCATAGGACTTTGTCTTGTTACAGCCCCAAGAATTTGCAGTGATTTATTTCACTTTGAGTAGGATTAAGTCATAAATTAGCACATAAAATATTATAAATTAGTCTAAGTAATATTATATTAAAATAAACCTGGTTTGTGTGCATAACTGGTGTGTGTGAAGCAAATAGAATGAACCAGAAGATCTCAGAAGAAAACAGAAAACCGGAGAAGCATCTAGAACCTTAGTGATTTCATTAGAAAGGTTTAGAAGGTTCTGGAGTTAACTCAAGTCCAGGAGAACTGACCAGACCAGGTTTCACTGATGAAGATAGGTGGCGCACTGCTGTATAATTACACAGTCAATGAGTAGCTGCTATGAGATCCTAAATCTATACAGTACATGGCATTTCCAGACTTATGATGTAATGGACTATATTTAGCACATGACTCATACAGAAAGAACCAGATCCTTCTAGTATTGTTTGAGAGGATATATAAAGCTCTGGTGAGAGAAGATGAGTCAGAGTTTTTCATACCATCGTGCTCCAAGTTATTAGGAGAGTATCACAACATCATTACTCCAAGGAGAGTTTTCATAACATCGTGCTCCAAGTTATTAGCAGAGTTTCCAAGTTGACAGTGACAGTAATCACAGTCTAGTACTAATCTCCCATATAGTGGACATTGTCATAGTAGTCTCAGCTCCAGCAGTTTCGTCCGATTGTGTAGCCGGGTTCGGTTTTGTATTCCGTGGCCTCTGAGTTATCCAAGGATAAACAAGCTACAGCACTTTTGGACTTCATATTTAGTCGACCTCCGAGCTTCGGGAGTCATTAGGAGCTGGTTTTCTTCGTTAAGGACACGTCGAGCCGTGGACAAGTCCCACTATTGGAAATTGGAGTTTTGCGATGGAATATTCGCCAGGACTCTTTAAGTTCGGCATACTTAATTGTAATCTTGATGCAGCCCGGTCAGCGGCACACACCAGGTAGTAAGTTAGTTAGTTCATTAATAACACTTAGTACGATAAATCTTTGAGATTGATTACCTAATCAATGTTTGAATGAGATGATTAAACACAAATTTAACTAAATACTTGTTTTGAAATTGTAATCAAGTTCACAGTGTATTGTTGTCTATGTTATTGGCAGTTTGAATCCGTAGTTTTGAGGTGGTTTGGCCTGGTCAAGGTGACCGTAACAGTCTTGTAAACTGTGTTTGTCTAGGACACTAAGGTTTAAGGGTATAAGGGGTGTAAAAACAAATAAGCAAAAACTTACTATTCCATTCTTCTGTGAATCCTGAAGTCTCAGCACTGCTCAAGTCTGTGCTTCCGGTACCCAGGCAATGCGATCCTAACAAGATCAGTATCAGGTCCTATAACCAGCATAATTACAGGGGCAACAAACTGCAAAGTCCCCATAATTCTGCCTAAACCTTTGACCTCAATTTCCACACTTGATTCAAGTCTCTGAAGCATACTTTGTCTTACCACAAAATACTATGAAATTTCTGAGCCCCATCCTTATGACATTTGGTTAATTTAAACATTCTAAACAATACATTAATTAATAAGTAACACATATGTCTACCCTGCTAAAAAATAACCGTGCATTTTACAATGAAATCTGTAAAAAAAGATGTAAAGCATTTGACTGTAATTTGAAATACAGCAAAATACTGTAGAGTTTATGTTCGATTTTTCCAGGCTTATGTTGCCTAAATTAAATTAGGAACTTAATATCGAAGTTCTAATTGAAGCAGTATACAACATACGATACACTATTATGAATTCATATATAATTAAGTACTTAAATTTAACAGGACAAAATACTGCAAATTTTACAGAAACTCTGGCATCAATTCGCAAACACAACCTGGCTAAAAATATAGCTTTCAGGTTGCATTCAAATTATTGTAATTTTTACAGTTGATGTAAGTATATTACAATAAACTGTAAGTTTTACAGTACATGCACCGTAAAAAATTGCGATATGTGCTACTAAGTCAGTGGTTTTTTTCTCCACAACATTGACTAGACTTTAGGCAATTCCTTATCCTATTTGGAGTTGTTCTCCTACTGGTTGTATTACAGACTCTCTCAGATTTGAATTCCATAATGGGGAAGGGTAGTTCATTGTGTAGCCTGCCGTAGCAGGAAGACAAATAGAATACTTTGTCCACTGTTGTGTCGCTTTGATGTGACTGTTGATGATATTGTCGTTAATGATGTTTGCCTGTTGGTGTATGTTGTCTGTTGAAAAAGTGGTGCCTGTAATATCCGCATACTTCGATGATTTCAACCAAAATTGAGTCTTAGGTGCAACATATGATCCCTCATTTGTAGATGAGGTCAAAGTTACATACCAAGGTTAAAGGTCATGTGCGGTCAAGTTGTAAGATTTGCTTAAAACTGACCTTAATTGCAATGTTTGAAGTTCAATGGCGACACCAAGCTTGCGGTTATGGATATTACACCCAAAAACAAAACCATCATTTGTTTATTGAGTCAAAGGTTCACACGTAGCCTGAAAATGTCATATGAGGCCCGATCATTTACAAACCGATCGCCAGATGATACCAGCGGTCCGAGGACGCGATGTATGTTTTTTCTTGGTATTTTCCATCATCGAAGCTGATTTTTTTTTAAAATGTAATTCTAGTAACTTAATTACTTATATAAGAGATAATTATCTATTTTGTAACTCAATCATCCATATATCCTCTGGTACGAGATATTCTGAACTCATAAGCCGTCCTTGGAGGGTGAATAATTGTCTGTGTCAGCAGATTTCTAGCCTACCTCACGAAGGACTATGTCCGTGTGAACTAAATTGTGCACAGTTTTTAATTATTTTAGTTAATTGTCTTGTTGTATACTTCATTTGCATTTTCCAACCATTGGTGTTTTTTTTGTTTGACGACAAATTTTATCCATTGTATTTGTAGACTTTGTTTTTAATACTCCCTATTTTTTTTCTATGTAAAGCCGCCTAGATTTATTATTATATTAATATTATAATTATTATTATTATTATGATTTGATTCGTCGGACTTCCATTTTTAAACCTTGGTGTCCAACGCCCACCGGACTCACTATTTAAATCTTGAGGGTCCAACAGGAACTCTCACACTAAGGTCCATTCTCCGACGATAAGTGTTCAAAAAGCGGTTTTTAGTGTCGCCTCACATGCTATGCACAGTTTAAAGCTTGTTTTGGCACTTTAGAATGAATGTTATGAATATAAATTATACTAGGAGTTATGTTTTCAAATGATACAGGACTAGATGTTGTAACACCCCCGCCCCCCCCACCCAACCCCCACGGATGAGAAAGTATCAAGCAATAAGGCAAAGAGGCATAATTCTTGCTTTTCGCCATGTCCCCCGGGAGCCAATCGTTATTTAAAGGGTCCCTGCTCGTCACCAAACGCACGCGCATATCAACACCGATTTAAAATTCATTTATCAGCTCTATTATGCACTAATTGTTAAGTTTAAAACATGTATATGGATTATTAAAGTTTCGCAAGAGTTCTTTGAGAGCATGGCGCCAATAATATTACAGACAGAACGTTACACATCGAATGATACAAAATTGCGATAAACGAATAACTATGCTCCAATATGTGATAAATCAGATGTCAATGTTATATATACATGTTTTGATCAATAAAATCGGTTTAAACGTAACAATTCCAGCCCGAGGAATGAAAGAAATCCCTCCTGTTACGTTCAACCGCGACAATCGGTACATCCCTTCTGCTACGCTCTTGCAATACGGCGGGATAATACAGTCGAATACAACACCATGTTTAGTATGAAGGTAATACCTGATACCGTATAGAGACTAAGTCGGCTTAAGCAGTACTTCATCAAGAACAGCACGACTAAGAAAAGGCCCGACAGATACGTACGACAGTTTACGTTACTTAAGTGTTACGTAGGCCATATACTAAAAATCGGATATACTTTTAAGATCACCCATGCATTGTTCCGTGTTATGAGGCTTATTAAAGTTTACGATTTTCAATGATTTCAGGAATTCCTTAATGTTGATATTTCGTCATTTGGAGACCAAACTTGAACACTTTAACGGAGAATGGCCCTTAAACCTTAGTGTCCGACGGACAAAAACAACTTATTACACCAAGTCCTATGGGACGCTCCATTTTAAAACCCGGAGTCCTAGGACAATGAAACTTTGAACTTAGTGTCCTTCGGACTCTCATACTTAAACCTTAGCGTCCGACGGACAAAAACAACTTATCACACACAGTCCTATGGGACACTCCATTTTAAAGCCAGGAGTCCTAGGACAATGAAACGTTGAACTTAGTGTCCTTCGGACTCTCATACTTAAACCTTAGCGTCCGACGGACAAAAACAACTTATCACACACAGTCCTATGGGACACTCCATTTTAAAACCAGGAGTCCTAGGACAATGAAACGTTGAACTTAGTGTCCGTCAGACTCTCAGACTTAAACTTTAGTGTCACACACGAATTCGGAAATTGCTTGCTTATATGATTTAACACCAATTATCATTGTGCATAAATTGTAATTTGAGAAACTTCTTTGAGCTACTTTGTGAATTTGGATTGACATGAAAGTCTGAGAGTCTATAACGAAGAATGTGTGTACTTTGTTCATAAAACTAGTGCATTTTCTCCCCGTTTGTGACCTTTGACTCATGTATGTGACCTTTGACCTCAGATTTGGTCTGCAGCTGTCCTTTTGACCAAATGTGGTGGTCATAGTGCATCTATACGTAAATTGAGCTCTAAGTGACCTTTGACTTTTTTGGGTCACTCTGAAACTCTACAAAGAAAGATCAGATAGTCCTCCTTACCTTCATGTAAAATATCAACCCCATATGTCAAACAAAGCATAACGAAACGCATAGCTGTACACACAGACTCATAGACAGATCTCATTTTAGTAGTATAGATATTACATTAATATATAGTGTGTTCCGACAGTTTGGACAGGTATTTTGGAAAAAGTGCCCCATTCCAAGAAAAACGACTTTGAGAATATAACACAAAGGTTTATTTCCATATGATATAGTTAAGTGCATTAAAATGAAAAATGAAAACTGGCCAAATCACATTGGTACAAAGTAACATCAGGAACAACGATGCCATTTTACAGACGCAAAGTGAAAGGGCATTTTTGCCCCAGAACATGTGCTGAGAGCCGCTTTCACTATTTTTGTTTCAAAAGGTGGGGAGACAGCCTTATGAGACTGTTTATCTTGCAATATTTTAAATATTTACTTCAAATGTGCAAGCAATTATGGAAAATATTCCATTTTATAGTGTTTTTTTTAGGATTTTGACGGCCATTTTGAAAACCAAAGGACCCAAGCCATAAGGATGACATTGGGAATTTCAAACCAAGTTGAAAACTATTCCTTATGATGTCAATAAGCACTTGAAAATGAGAAACTTAACCAAACTTCAGAGGCAGCCTGACCTGACTTTCAAAATTAAAATCATAATGGCGACCATAAAAATATTTAAAGTGCATATTTGTATTGTAATTCGTGCCAAAAGTCGGCAAACCGTTCAAAAAACTGCCGAGTTTCTTACCTACAAATTTAAACTGTCTGCTGTACCAATAATTCAAATGTGCATATTTGTATATCACACAAGGTTTTTAGAAAAATTTGCAGGTGTGATTAATCAAAAAGTTTACCAAGCTCAATCGGAGTTGACTCAATTGTGAGTGTTTGCACTCCACTAAAACTTTTCGAAGAGACGTGAAAAACGAAAACCTAACGAAACTGGAACACCAAACAAAACACACACAACATTACAGAGATACAAACGACATGACACAGATGACCTTTTGACATGATCTATGCCGTGTGACATCATGCAGAGTAGAGAAATTCCAACTGCACCTTAAACCCAAGGTCTGTTTAAAGCGCGACGTAAACTTTTCGAGAGGATTTAAAAACATGCGGACATGCGCGCCATCGCAAAAGCAAAATCCCCCTCTGTTTCAGGCCAGGGGTAGATAGAAATGGCAACATTAAAAAAGAAATGCAATATTTGCATGAGAAAATGTCATCCAGATCGTTGTCATATGTTTGTATGATGGTCATTTTAATTTCGAATTTAGAAGAAACCTCAAAAATGATCTTCGAAAACAATGTGTTTGAATTCAGTATTCTCAAATTATCATAAAGCACTTCTTTCTGTCACTTGTCAAAGAAGCTTATTTTGATCGCCCGGTTAAAGGCAATGTATTTCTTAATGACACCTACTGATAAGTAATAATTATATAATTCGAAAAGCATAAAGATATTGAGAATCAAATAAATAAACATACACAGGGCAAAAAATCCAAAAAACTTAATCACACGCAAATTGAGAGAAAGTAGCGCGATGATGGGGATTCGAACCCTTGCTTAATCATACCCATATATAACACAATTACATCAGCTAGTTACACGATACTTACTCAGTAGTTTGAAAGCCTTACCACTATACCACGCAGGACTGCTCGAAATCGGCTTGCATTTTAATTCACTAAATGTTCGTTCTGGTAGGTTTCTAATAACATATTTATAAATATATAAGGAAATAGGACTTCATGTCACAGTAATACAAGTCTAGGACCCTGGGGACTCTCAAGTACGTGATAGCGGAATGATCTGAGTGTCCCCCAAAATAGAGTGTTCTAGTCATATAATTACTTTGTTTCAGATACAGTATAATTTCTCAATATCTTCAGCAAAGTCTGTATAGCCGACAGCTATATAGAGAATGAGTGTCCAAGGACATCAGGTTCCACTGAGTGAGTGTCCTACAGCCAGTAGGTTACAAAGACGGTGGTCCCACGGACATCGGGATTTATAGAGAGCTAGTGTCCGACGGACGGAACATTAAAGAGGAGCGAGAATCCGACGGACAGTAGGTTCAGAGACTGAGTGTCTGTAGGACGACAGCAGGTTTCAGGGACTGGGCGTCCTACGGACGCCCATTCTCTGAAACTGCTGTCCTACCCGACAATTTTATAGGTAGGACATTCAGTTGCGTTACACCGGGTTGTGCGTGAGGGAGGGGTTCCCCTCCTACGCTGTGGCGGGGGGGGGGGGGGGTTATCAATTGG
Source organism: Ophioderma brevispina (assembly GCA_023653785.1). NCBI lineage: Eukaryota > Metazoa > Echinodermata > Ophiuroidea > Amphilepidida > Ophiodermatidae > Ophioderma > Ophioderma brevispina. Next base: position 7,866 of record JAMKCH010008270.1, read on the forward strand.
ATTATCAATTGGAAATGCAAGTTTTTTTCTTGAAAATCTTGGATTATCGAATGAAAATCTTGGATTATCGACCGAAAAACCTGAATTTTGGTCGCAAATCCAAGATTTTCGAATTTTTGGACATCGAGTGTTCCATACTCTCTAAATGTAAACGAGTGAAAATTTCACTCCCCAAAAGAGTTAACTCTGGTAAACCACTCCAAAATGAGTGGTTTGTACTTAAAAAGGGCAAATTTCCACTCAAAAAGAGTAAAAATCACTCCAAAAATGTTTCTTCTTTTTTTTTTTCTTTCTTTTTTTTTCTCTCCAACGAGGGGGCGTGCGCCGAGCACGCCCCTATGTAGATCCGCCAGTGGGGCCTACACAATGTAATTAGATGTGAGATAGGAATTTGTTACATGTATTGATACATGGGTAAAGTCAGTACTACATGTTGCCATGGTAGCAACCTCCAGATCGAGGCTCAAGAGAAAATAGGGATATTTTAAAATGTCAATGACATAAATAAGAAAACGTGTTGAAAAAAATTAAATTTGAATATTTCTTTCAGGACACTCCCTTTGTTGAATGATGTTCTTTCAAGTACCAATAGAAGGGTCACTCCTACCATCCCTAGTTCAAAGTTAAAAGGGGGTCCATAATGCCCCGGGGGTCCATATTACCCCCACTTTACCCTATATAGTTGCATCTGCAATACATAGGCGTGGGGGCGTGGGGGCTCTCTTCTAAAGCTAACGACCACCTCTGTTCCTAAAATTTGTGAAGAGTCGCATGTGACGCGTGTTAAATGCGCCTTTTCCTCCAGCCATTGCTACAATATCTTCAGTAAATAAAAGGTTTTTTTTTCAGATTGGGGCATATGCCTTTACTGCAATAAAATTATGCTAATAATATGTATTTGCATAATTTACCATATCTACACACTTCAGCCTACGTATCACTGCAATAAAATTATGCTAATAATATGTATTAGCATAATTTACCAGATCTAAACACTCCGGCCTACGTATTTACATAATTTTAAATAACAGTTTAGTTATTCAGCAAATTCCTAGGCCTATAGCTACCCTTTTTACACATTCACTGTAAACCGTAAGTGTTTAGATTTTGTCACAGTTTTTAAGCGCCTAGACGTGTTCAACAAAACAGCAAAATCAAAAATACTTTTGTCAAAAGGTGGGTATTTACTTAGCCCACTGCTCCTATAAATCACTAAAAAGCATTGAAATCCAGCATCGTTTTCTCCATTTCTAAATCAGAGCAATGAGAATTTCTAACGTGAACGCCTTAACGTGTTTTAAAACACTGTTAAATGTGCACAAAAGCATTTTAGAAGCTAACACTATGCTAGTGTTTAGTGTGTCTAAACACATGAACGACATGCGATGTTTCGACGTTTATAGAATCTAAACACATAACCTCATGTTAAGGAAATGTTTTAGAATCTAAACATCGAACCGCTAAAGGTTCAGGAATTAAATGCTGAGACATGTCTAAAGTTAGACCAATAGTGTTTAGAGTACTGTTCATACCCGAACACATTGAGTTTGTTGTAAACAACATTTATAAATAATCTTAACGGAATCTTCAGTTCCCTATTTTATATTACGTGCCATCGCATACTGATCATCCTTATACATATATTACCAACACCATTCTATTCGCACTCATGATACTGTGGATATTGTATATGCGGTGAATATTTCAGTTAATAGATCGCCCATTAATCGCTGCTACTTCTATTTAATGATAGCGCTATTTTAAAATATATACGTATTTAGATTATTGAGTATTTTGCGCCCCCAAACACACAACAATATTTTCAAATTAACTCCAAAGTAGGCTAGTGTTTAGGAATTTGGTATTTGCCCGTTAACTTGTCGCAGAATAATTTTGACATGTTTAAGTGTGCCCCACCCGATACAACATACAATTTTTCTGCTGTGTTTCATACGGAAAGCATCACAACATATCTTTATGCCAAATTTAATTTGACTCCGACACACCATTTTTAACGCGAGCAGTATATTGGTGGAATATATACAGATTAAATTAAGATACAATAATTTTATTACCGTGAACAAGCCATTATTATTTGCTTTTAGTATAATAATGGGATAGAGTTTCACAACCAAATAGTTTTGCATGCAGGGGAAATGAGAAAATACAAGGGTTTTATTAAAAGCCCAAAATCTTGGCTTTTATGGGGTACGTTGTGGGGTCGAGGCGAGGATCAGTGGTAGGTACCCCTTAATAATTCTATTTCCTGTAGCAAGTCTTCACTTGATCCGTGCCCGGGCCAACGTCAGGTCCATTGAAGAAATCAGGAGCATGTTTCTTCCATATTTTTCGTCAGATTTTCCCCATTTTTTCAAAGATTTCCTCCGTGTCCACCATCCTTCCCCCCTCTTAATCTAGAAAAAAGTGCTAACTAGGTTCTAAACTTTGTCCTCTTAGGAACCTTTTGTGGTCGGTTCTCAAATTTTTAAGAACCGTTTTTGAGGGTTCCATGACTCTTGAGCCCCAGTTCCATATAGAGGACAAAAAAGGTTCTAAGCCATTTTTTTAGTTGTACGAGTTACTTTAGACCATTTTTGTTTGCTTGCTTTATTGTTTGTTTTGCCTTTGGTAGATTATTGCGCTATCATTCGTCATGATGATATATATTTGTACAAATTGTTTCATCTTTCATTTTGAAATGCAATCATGGCAATCCTATCCTTGAACTAGAATGTCATATTTCAGATTCACGACTTGAAATTCATGGGTCTAAAACGTTTATCTTAATATAGCCTACTGTTCATAGATTTAGCTATTGTTTTTGTTGTATTAAGTGATGTTTGAAGCAGACATTGTTTCATACAATTCTGAAACATTATATCGGTAAGCCAGGATTTTTTTGCATTCGATGGGGATTGCGCAAGAGTGGATTTTTTTTTTCAACTGTGAATCTTTTTGTGGTGGTGGGGGTGGGAGTTTGGGGAAAAGTTGACTATTTGCCATCAACAACGGCCGTATTTTTACCAAAAATCTCATTGAATCGTATTTACTTGCCAATCGATTGCAAACAGCATGTTATGACCTTTTATTAACTTTTGGGATATGTGGGAGGTTCGGACGCTTCTGTCGCCGCTCCTCCAAAGGTTCCGCTTTGAATCTTTTCGTTCTCCGCTTGCAAAATGTTACTTCTTTATAGGGAACAAACCAGTTGGTTGACGATTCATTTAAACTAACTTCTTTTCGTTCGTCCGGCTTCCCGTCTCCCCCTAACCAGAAACATAAACCTGAAATACACACATTTTTGTGTCTGTTATTTTGCTCAACAAGCCGAAACCCCTCAATTGTTTCCTGGTCAACACTGGGTGGCGTACCGTCATAGGTAACCCAGCGTGGTTGTTATTCCTCGCAGATCGTAAAAATGAGCAGATTTGGGTTTCCATCATGACTCTGAGAAACAAGCATTTTTCCGCCGAAATTCACCAAACACTTCAAATGCTCACCGTTCTTGAAGCAAATGTTATAGGAATCTATTATCAAGAAGAATGTCCAATATAATGCATGTATCAAACTTATCAGAAAATAGCACTAAATCAAAAAACATGTAAAAATCTGAAAATATCGACCTGTTTAACATACCTTTATCTCAAAGAATTAATGTCCTTTTCTACTATTATCGTGTGGTAGATTTCATTGGCTAAATTATTAAAACGAAACGAAATCGATAGGTCTTTAATTGAAGTTATAGCGATTTTTTCTGCAAAATTCTTGGCATCCAATTCGTATTTAATATTGTATGCAAAATTGCCTATATCTATTGTTCTACATGAACAAATTATTGCAGATTTCACTTCCAGTAACTTCAAACACTATATTGTCGATATAACACACAAGTTTGATGTTGTGGGCATATTGCCTGCCCGCTTTTTGGTTAAATAAGCCTCTTTCAGGGTCTCCCGCTTACACTATTTGGTAAATTTTGCGCCACAGGCAAGCACACAGGCAAATCACATACCGCATGGCATCACACAACTGATCACGGGCCACTGATGCATGTTACAACACCTGGCCCTTTTGACCCGCGAGCATGGCTTCTTGTTCCCTCAGACTAAACAATTACTATCTTTTTTCACTATAAGTTGAAACCTGACCTTTGATAATGTACAAAGAGATAACTCTATGGCGGCGAAGGTCATGATGCCACCCTTAGGTAGATAAACTATAGAACTATAATTATTTGGGCACAACTTGGAGTCTCTCTCTGACAAAATGTATAGAATATAAGGGTGGACAAAAGACCTGTGTCATGTTCCACCTTACACCAACAGGGTATAGTTATACTGGTATTATAGAGCATCTCTAAATTTCGATTCTAAACTAGAAAAAAGTCTGGAAAAACACAGAAAGTGTATTAATAGGCTGGTTCTTGTTGCACTGCTTTGAAGGAGTGCATTCCTTGTACATTTCATTTTGTCCGTTTTCTTGCACCCACATTCGTAGGAGTGCAATCGGCATTGCCAGCCGCAACATTGCATCCCCAAAAACCTGGAGGGGGCCTCCCAACTTTGGAAGTGACACTATGTGAAAGGCTGTTAATACCCCTTTTCAGCATTTTGTCACCCAACGAACTTTTAGAAAATTTCAACCAAACACCCCATATTTTGTTTTTTTAAATTATACCACTGTCAACCCAAAGACCCCAAAAAGCCGAATTGGGGGAAATTTTGAAAATTTTCACCCAAATAGCTTTATGTTCATAGAATATTTTGCAAAAATCTACAACCCAAAGAACCCATTTTTAACATTGTTTTAAAATCTTCACTCCGAAAAACCTATTTTTAAGCAATTTGTCTGCCTGTTCCCCCAAGGACCCTTATTTTTTATCAGTCCTGTCACCAGATTGCCCTGGGTTCTGAACTCGCGAAATCCTTAAACAACAACACCCCATAACAATTTCAAAACAACATAAGGTGCTGGCCGTACATCTATCAATCAATTTGAATTTCAGTGGAGCTGTTACAATCCTATCATGGCCGTGTGGAGGGGTGGAAGGTCTTGTGTCGCGCCAATTGTGATTGGCTGATTGCAGTGGACAAACTCCTGCTAGTGGTATCTGGGTGACAGAGGTGAATAGTATCTGTTACTAGCCAGCCATGGTGTGATATCTACAGCTTCTCTACAGTCAAGGTAATGGTGATGTTGAGACATAAATCCATCCCTACCATCGTGGCGTGGCGGGCAGCAATGGATAATTTTAAGAACCTACCTCATCTCTGGTCTACTTTGCAGCCTCAACTTCCACAAATTTTGTGATCTACCTGAACTTTAAGCTAAATAATATTAATACGCGTTAATCAACATTGGTCTACAAATATAATAAGGTCTAGGCTGGTTTGCTCACTACCCCAAACCTTGTGAGGACCAATCAGTCAGCTTTAATATAGAGCTGTCATAACCCCTTGTCTTGTTAAGAGCTCTTTACATGTTCAATCAGTTATCAAGAATATGGCGTCCAACCGTGCTCCGAAGCAGTGAAGTCTCGGTCACTAAAAAAGGAAAAACTGTCAATTCTTTTGAGAATTGGAAACAAAACTATATACATTTTATCATTTCGACGCAAACTTCTCTCCTTACCTTTTGACGGTCAAACGTGGGGGAGAAACAAAAGACATTCTCCCATTCGTAACCGACGGATGACGGCGAAAAGTCCCAGAAGCCAGTCGCAAAACCGCACAACAAAGTTGTGCTACTCTGGACCTTATGCTAGGGCAAATTGATAAAACTGCCGGTTATCGCCCGTCGTAACACCCTGGTCAAAATTCCAATCCCTCTGCGATTATTTTTGGCAGCTCATTCGGCCTCCATTAGGGATTTCAGAGTACAGGTGGTAATTTAATGATTTCAGCCCATCATCTTGAAAACCATATGAACGCCCAGGGATTTATACCAGCGGCTCCTTGGTTTGTAGAGCGACAACTTACTTGCCCAAAAGATGGTGGCATTTCTCACCATGGGAGTTGCTGTCGATGATGATGAAGAGCCTAACCCCAAACACGGGAGAACTTCATATTCTACATGGCTCCAGAGTGATCACACGGAACTCCCCAAACTTGTAAAAAAAGATATGGGACGAGCTCGCTCGCGACTCTAGCTTCTATCAAAAACAGGAAATCTCCAAGGTAATAGAACAGATGCTCGATGAAGTACAGCCACAGAGAATGCCAGCTCCATGCGAACCACATTTCCTCGGTCACAGTCATACAGAAGCCCTTCCAGTCAGTGGTCGACCAAGAAATAGTACACACCATTTACGCTCTCATAGCATCTGTACAGTTGGCACACAGCGCCACCTATTCCGTTTCCGCATCGCTAATTGGCCGGCTATTCTTAGACATGCACTACGTCTTTTGACTCCCTAGCGGCAGAGCGCTGTGTTAAGGCTCTGCGATTAGCTTGAACAAGGAATGAAAAAACGGTTTCGCGGTACCTTGGATATCGCGAAATCAACGAATCAGGTGGTCGATCTGATGTTAGAAATGGGTTCCTGGGTTTGGCATGTGTGCGGTTTATTCCGTTAATGTGTTTATTTAAGTATTACAAAAACTGATCTTCTGCCAGCTCGAGTTTCGTGGCGTGCAGGTATAGGCGCTCGTCTTGTGATCAAAAGGTCCTGGGTTCGATTCCCACTTCTGACGCAAAATTTTAATCTATTATTTTGGGACTTACAGATTGCAATGAAAACTTTAAAGTTGGCTAAACTGCGATTTACACGGGAAGTATAGGGTTACCTGGTCGGCCCCTAGCCGCTTGTGTCCGTTAATATGTTTTATTTTCAATACGTATCGTAATTAACCCCTTTGTATTCCGGAGATATTTGAGATTTATTTTCATTTGCATGCATTCGCTATGACGGACTGATAACGTTAATCTCTCGCGCAGTACTAATTTAGATAATATCTTTTGCAGTCTGTGACACAGACTACTTACTTTCCGGACCGCCGTAGGCTGAGGGCGGGAAACTCTGTCAGATAGCGTTGATTTGGATTTTTTGTACATTTCGGTACACTGGAGATTGCGCATAATACTTGGCCTATCGTAACGATTTACGCACCAAAATATTCCTAACTAAATTGTCTAGTTAGCTGACTAGTTTATAATATAGGTTTATATTTGGAAAAAGACGAAAAAACGTGAAAAACACGTGAAAAATTCTTACCTTATCAGCTGGCTCAATTCTCGATTGCTGTTATCAAGTCATGCCACACGCCAGGCTTACAAAAACTAGTGAGCTAATTGGTCTTTTTTGTCAGGAACCCATTTCTAACATCAGATCGACCACCTGATTCGTTGATTTCGCGATATCCAAGGTACCGCGAAACCGTTTTTTCATTCCTTGTTCAAGCTAATCGCAGAGCCTTTAACACAGCGCTCTGCCGCTAGGGAGTCAAAAGACGTAGTGGCATTCTAAGAATAGCCGCCAATTAGCGATGCGGATACGTAATCGGCGGCGCTGTGTCCGAGCTGTACAGATGCTATGAGAGCAAATGGGGTGATTTGTTAGCCGGCATCCCATTCATGAAGTAAACGATTTCACAATACGACCTGCTAAGCGACCGATAATCAGCTCGGTGGATGCAACCACATATGTGTATTGATCCCAGCCTACTTCCTCCAAACTGTCCAACAATACACGTCGTGCTCACATATTACGTGCTTCGGCAAAGACCACAACCCTCTGGCCAGGAGAGCTTCATTGAGGTCGAACTCCCACAAGAAATATCCATGTATGATGATACATTTGCCTGGAACCACGTATTGACACCCATATCACCAATCTTGTGACTCTACCCAAATGGGTGGCCTAGTCCAACCAGCATTCTGCAAAGTGATTTGACGGGAAAATACGCATCCCTAATCTCACCAACGACCCTCTAACTTTGAAACGCCAAAATCATTTTGGTCAAATACCCTCCGTTACATTGCCGGAACAGGGGAAGCTGTACCGTAACGGACAAAGCAACATACACTCTACATCTACTATCAACCAGCAGTACCCCTGTACGCCACAACCATTTTCTTCATCCGTGTCTGTCGAATCCATAAGAGTCCTAAACCCTGCGATCAGATAAGATTTCCACAACCTTCAAGAAGAGATGGAGGATCTTCAACCCATTCGTTTCCAGGCTACCTGGATCATCTGGGCAACTTCAAGGCCGTTGGTTAAAAGGGTCCGTACAAACCTCCACAACGCAAAGGCCGACTTCCCCAGTGTGCCCATGACAATCTTCAAATGCGCAAAGTAAGTTCGATGAGCTGGAAAAGAAGGAGTGTTTGCACGTCCAGAAGAAGTTGGGATCAACGTGGAGTACCTCAATCTTCATTTTTGATTAAGAAGCCCAGTGGTGTCTTCAGACTTGTACCCCTTTGGGCTAAGATTGGTGCGCTACAGCAAACCCCAGCCCTCACTTCACTCCATTCCAGATGTAATTCACGCTACGAAAAATATGCACGATGGAAGTTTCTAATAGTAACTGATCTCACCAGTGAATTTAACCAGATCCCTCTATCCGCAGCTCGATGAGTATTAGCGGTGTAGCCACACACCGTTTCGGGCATCAGGGTCTACACTCGATCGCAATGGGAATGCCTGGTGCCGAGACTGCCCTTTGAAGAGTTAATGTGCCACATACTAGGTGATCTTCTTGAGAATGGGCGGTGGGCGCCAAGGCTTGCCGATGACCTGTATTGTGGAGGGAGACACTGTTTGAAGAACTACTCAATATTGGCGATCGTACTCCAAGCTCTCGCTGCATGCAATCTTCGCCTTTCAGCACGCAAGACTGTGGTGTGTCCCAAGAGCACAACGATCCTGGGATGGACCTGGTCCAGCGGTACCCTCAGAGAGCCAGCTGCCACAAAGTTGCAGAACCTCAGTACATTTCCCGCCCTACACAATTCTGTGGCCTCTGTTCATTTAATCGGTGCATACAAGTCCTGGCCGAGTAATACCGAACTGGTGCTCATTATCTCAGTCCGCCCTTGTCTAACGCAAACACCAGCTGGATTACAATCCAAGGATAAGATACATTGGACGGAGTACCTCACGCTTGCCTTCCGCCCGGCCCAGAAGCTCTTGAATCCTGCGCCCTCCACCCTACCGGACCCCAATCTAGCCCAGCAACCAAAATCTCCCTGACGACCAAATATGGATTGTTACTGATGGATCTGTCAAGAAGTCGTGTAGGTGCAAGCAAACCTTTATGTGACCCTCGCAACATAAAGCTTCTTCTCGCCGTTTCTTTTAGTGCTAAACTCCGAGGTCGTCAACCACATGGCTACCATGTGAAATTGAAGCTCTCTCCATCGCTGCAATCTACCAAAAACTTTGGTCCATATATCCTCCCTCGCTCGTCACAGAGCATGCATCCTTACTGATATTAAACACCATGTGTTCAGCCTATGAAAAGCTCTGTCGTGGTTAGTTTTCTGCAAGTGCACACGAGTTTGCCACCTTCCTATCTACAGTTAGTCGTTTCCAGCCTCGGTCGCATCTGCCGGTTCTCTAAAACGTCCCCTCGACTTTGCAGTCGTAACGGCCCCGGACTGTCTTGAGCCCACATGTCAAATCTTGCAGCCTTTATTCACGGATGAGAGGCAACAGTGCTGCGCATACCACCCAAACGTCTGTCCAGCATCCCTTTTCACAGTAAGGCTGCTTGGTTGATATCCATCAGGATTGCCCGGACATACGTCGGTGCCATGCCCACCTGACCAGGGTACACGTCCACCTGAAAGGCTACCAATGTTCAAGGCTTTAACGACACCTCAAGTTGCATCTGTTGCTAGGGATGGTCTATTAGTTACCTTTACCCGGCTGTGAGCAACCGCTAACACCGTCATGTGACTGCATCTCGTTCCAAACGCCAGATAATCAGCGGATTATTAACCGCCCTTCATATCCAACTTCAGCATCCAACACGTCACCACCTCCGCTGTTTACCCGGCGCCACTTCTATGCCCTTGATCTAGATAAGGCAAATTGATCAAGTGACATCTGCCTGCCGTCATTGTGCATCCCTCACCACATCGATGTCCCCCCAACCGCTTCTTGAACATTCAACAGTGACCCTCCTGAAAACCGTTGGTGTTTCCTTTGCCGCTGATGTACTACTACGACGCAGTAGACAGTGCATTCTTGTTCTCCGCGAAAAATGACGACATAAATCTCCGTGATGCTTTGATTCGCCTTTGCATGAATTGCGCCCATCGGATGGTCCTCGCAGCTCTTACAGGACCGATGCAGCCCCGGGTTTTGTTCCGTCTCCTCTTCAGATGATAGCCTCCTGAAGCAGCCTCAGTTAAGCTTGAGTTGGCCGTATCAAAGAATCATCAACAAATCCGTCGCCGAGAAAGCTTTTCGTGAACTTGAAATGAGTTTTGGTTCGCCCCTAGATCGCATCAGGGGTCTATAAGCGCCCTCATCCTTTCTGTCGCAGTCGCCAACCTAAAATGCCCGTGTCAAAGTCGTGGCCATCTTTCTGCCAGAGATGTTCTACCAACGTGATCAGTGCAACAATTTAAAATGCAAATTCCAGTCAGTGACCAACAGCTCATTCAGTCCCGGTTCCAGTTCCGGCGTATGTATAACCACCAACCAGTGAAAAGGCGAAAGCTACCCTCCATCAGCCCACAGTGTCCCACACAATCGTGAAGAGTGGGTGATCTTGTTTACCTTTCATACGGACCGTGATAAATCCCATTCAGAAAATCGTTTATTTGGTTAGCAACATCTGTCGATGGCCCGTGGTGCAATGTTCATAAGTTTCAGTGGCTCCCAGTTGAGAATGCTTCTACCCGCATTAAGAAGGCTGATTGTTTCCAATGCCTTCATAACCCGGAACTTCCCTCTTTCCTACCCGAGTCGACATGCTTCACATATGGAAGACGAGGATGAACCGACCATAAATGAGCCCCAACCACCAGGGACCTCCACAGATTCCGTTGGAATTGACCACACCAGCCTCACGCCCTTCAGAACAGGAAACCCTTACACGTTCCTCTGTGTACATAGCCCACCAGCCGCACTCCGAGGGATTACACGGCTCCCAGCAGCAGTAAAAGGACATGGACAGATGTGAGCTCCAGCTTCAGCTAGCACGACAATATGGTTCAGCAAGCGATACTACATTTACGCCCAGCGCGCCCCAAGACGTTCGGAACGTCATCGCAAAGCCCCCATCACGTCTTGAAGACTTTGTGATGGATTATTGAACTCAGCACCTGTATGATTTGTAGACTAAAGTTCTCTGTACATACGCGTCATTCGGTTACAAATGTGTGTTATTAGCGTCATATTGGACATGTCATTTAGAATAGATGTTATTGCAGAGTTTAGTGTTTTGGGCTATATTTGCTAATTTTCGTGTTTACCTGACTTTTAAGCGCGTCATTTCGCGAGCGGTGTTTGAACCTTTTTGCAACTTTATAACTTTACGCATGAGTGCATTCTTAACTTCATGAGCTCTGGACTCTTTCAAGTCAAGACAAGGAGGGGACAAAGAGGGCGGAACACAGAAAGACATAAGAAAAAAAAAGAAAGCAGCGCTACGCCAACTGTGATTGGCTGATTGCAGTGGACAAGCTCCTTCCTAAATGTTGTCTGGGTGACAGTGTTGAATATTAGCCTCTGTTACTAGCCAGGCCATGGTGTATCTACAGCTTTTCTCTACAGTCAAGGTGATGTGGTTGATGTTGATGACATAAATCCATCCCCTAACCATACGTGGCGTCGAGTGAGTACAGTGCCTATATGATGTACGCTGGTAGTTTGCCCTCAGTACTTTTGCACGTAAGGCACTCTGGCAGGAAGAAGAAGTTTGACAGGATCAAATCCCAGAACTTAAAACATGGTTGGACCGAAAGAGTTAATGTGATTCTGTAAATAGAGGGAGGGTCGTTTTGTTGTTGTAACTTCCTTGGACCCTGCATAAAAGGCATACGAAGGCTTCAGGAGAATGTGTATTATTCTCTAGAGCCACCAATTACTATACCGTTCTCTTTGCCCACAGCCTGTTAAGTGATATGAGCTCCTATTAATATATAAGCCTATCACATGCTGATTCTCCAAGTTTTGTTCCAATAGCTGTGACATGATGTCTAAGATGCAGTTCCTGTCAAAAATAGACATTTGCTTGAAATCGATCCCAGTCTACAAGAGATGATGCTAATTTACCATTGCCATCGGTAGCGACGCGATAGGATATGTTTTTTTAAAGTAAATGGTGCAATACTAGAAGTTTGAATGATAGGTGGCATGCATGGATTAGTCTTCGATCATTCAATTCCCCCAACTTATAGATTAACTCTGGACTTTCTTGGTTGTAAATTCATGCATGGGCTCCAAATGTTGCAAATAAGACACGTCCACACGTCCATCTATATCTTAGCATAACTTAAGTCTTTCCATATTCAATTGAAAGCTGACTCAGAGATTTCCGAGGAGGGCCGCCCTTCACTTTTCAAGCAAAGCGTATTTTTGCATATCACACATATGCTTGTCCTTATGTGAAATATCTAAGCTAAGATTGAAAGTCCTCATATAGAAAAATCACCAACTTTGTTATAAAATTCGTATCTGCAACTTTGGAATGGAGAATTTTCGTGACTGTTTGTTATTTCTACTGATATTTCAATTAATAGACCAAAAAAAAAAACTATATTTCAAAATATCTGTGAGTCAGCCTTTAAGAAATTGCTAAGACTTCTTTGAAACTTCCATCTCTTATGACCTTCTTAGGCTACTTATCACCTTGTGGTTGGGTAGCAATAATTGTGAAGCAGCTGTCTTCCAACTGTTTCTAATCCGGCCTCTCGGTTTATGGATATTGGAGGGTATGTATCCACACACCCATGCACACTGTTGTAATGAGAGAACGGTGTTTCATTATGATTTTCAGTATTGTCTCCGCCAAATCACCAAATATTAAAATATTAACAAATTTCACAGTCTTAAATATGGCAAAGCATCCAAGAGTTATTGGGCTTGGGTTTTTCCTCTGGGTTTGACCAACTCGTGCACAAGCACAGACTTGATGTTTTCAGGACACCATCTGTTGCTAGTGAATAGAACAGTTGGCCGAGTGGATACTCAAGAAACTGTATTAGATGTTAAACCATCGCAATCGTAAATGCACACCCTCTTAATTGAGCACTTTTTTGGCTTGGTCATTGAAAAGCGGGACGTTTTGTAGTGCAAGTTTTGGCAATTTATCCTAAAAGCTAGGCTGAGCCTGCATGTTCTGCTATTCTGCTGCACCACCAGGAGTAGCCCTGGTTCAGCATTATCGCTAGTTCTTCATGTTTGATCAGGTTAATCTGCAGAAACATTCAGTCTCTGTGTGACAAATTAGGTGAGCGACATGTTTCCTTCCTTTTCATAGGAATTAAACATCATATGCCAACTCTTCCGAGGCCTGCTTATACCAGAGCAAATAATTAAAATCAGAATGAAATAAGGCCTCAAGGCATCAGCAAAAGAAAACCCGAATGCATTGCGATAACCTAAAAATATCAATAAAAAAAAACTGACGAGTCAAACTGGAATCAGTCGAAGGCAGCTTCGCCACAATTAGCATCAAACCCCACCAGAGTGTGTTGACATGCAGCTAGAAAACAAGAGACAGAAAAGTACAAGGGTCCTTGACAAAAGGATGTTAGGAATTATAGATCAATTTGCAACATCGGGATCCCACATGCTATGAATTAAAAGAAGAAAAAAATAATAAATTTTAATAAGAAATTGAAATGCAGAAAGAAATTCCAGAGTTAACGGTATAAGTTGAGAACTGGTTTCAAAGGACTAAAATCTGCATGCCCACTGTGCTTCACTTTAAGTACTTCAGCCTTGAGGTGGTTGTTGTAATATTTTCTCCGATACCGATGTCATGGTATTGGCGAATCAGCTGCTTGTGGAATGGGATGGATTTCAAGTAAAGGTCTATTTCTGACTCAAACTGAGTATATAGTAACACGTGACAATTTCAAGGTCACAGGCACATTGGAACAAAACAGGCAGTGACAATGTCTGCTTTCGAAGGCAGAGGGAAAGTTAGGATATTGTGCCTACTTAAAGATGATACCACATTCTTTGAAGACCTTCCATCTCCACACGGGGCATGGAATGAAGTGTCCAGAGCTCAAGTGAAAATTCCATTGATTGGATGGACATACTATTCAGCCACAATATGGTGTTTTGGGGATGACATGTTGTTTTGGGGATTGACATGTTGTTTTGGGGAGGGACATGTTGTTTTGGTATTAAAATTGCCGATTGCAATCCAACCAATGGGGGTGAAAGAAATGGACTGAAAATGTACAGGGATTTGCATTTCCAAATTGCAAGCTATTTATCTGGAAACGAGTCAGAGCCATTAAAAAAATTCAAGAAACTTTCACAGATATTACGAGTCAGGACCCACAGATGTATTCTCTAAGTATATTACTTAGTAGTTTCTTCACAGGTATACTTGGGCCCCTCCCCTTTTTCTTTTTTGCACGAACAACTCACAATACTGAGATTACACAGGGACCAATTTCTTTCAAATTAATCTGCACTCTCTTCATTCACATGTATTAACTGCCCTCCTTGTAAGTTTATGCCCCGGCAATATTGTAGTCAATTTTCCACCAAAAATACTGAGCTTTTATCAAATTTGGCCCACACACTGCGCATACTTTGACAATTATGTTATTGCCAACTTCCTGTAGCATTGTTTACACCGGTCTTTTCCCGCCACCCACCATTCCCTTTCCCCATCCGCCCCCGCGCACCGCATTTGAGTTTACCATTTTTCCATGTGTAATTCTTCCCTGCGGTGATTCCTTTTTTAATTATGTACGTGATTTATACAGGATTAGACACCATTAATGTGATTTTTTTCTTACCCTATGTTTTTTCTCACCCCGTTCCTCCGGTACAGAACTGTTTTAACATTTAACAACGTTTCCACACAACCCCACAATTATAAATTTGGCGTGCATTCTTTTGCCAAGCTTATAGGCCAAACCATACGAAATAACATATGGTCTGACATTTCTGATTTGCTTCATATACGGACCAATTAGCAATCTTCACACAATTTCTTGTACTCCACACAAGGACAATATACGTTGCTCCCCACCGATTCTCTTTTTTTTATATCCCTTCACCTTGATTGTTTTCGGCGTGATTTTATCTGTGTGATAGACTATGAACACGACTTTGTTCCTCACCAACCAGTACCAACACATCAGACATTTCATATTTTTTCGGACCGCCTGTCCTCAGTTGATTTTTAATATTGTTGCACCCCTTTAAAAGCCATTGCTACAAAGCAGCTTGTTATTCCAGCAGCCACCGAGTTTTCTTACTCTTAATCGAGCGTGTAAACATACCCCCTAAGCAAGTTTTTAAAGTGAAATCACGTATACGTCATTTGGGGTCTTTTTTTGGGTGTTTTATATTTGCCCCCTGTTTCCATTTTGGACTCTCATATGTTTTCACTTCTTATTTTATCAGTAAAACAAAAACCTTAAAATTGACTATGCAGCCCACATTGTCACCCAGTAATGTAATGATTACAGGTACTTGATCATTTAAGCCTTACTTATTAAATAGATGTGCTTACAAAACTTTGTTTTATGTGATTTGTGCGGACACATTTTTACCTTGGCGACCGCTATATAACTTTTGACAGGCAACTATATTGTAGAGCTGGCTCTTTCCTCCACTAGTGTGAATTTCTTATAGGCGCAACCCCCCCAAAGTCCTACAAGTAATAATTACTCATGAATAAGAATTTCATTCGATGTAGATTTTACCCCCACTCAATGTTTCTCTTTCTCCCATAGACTCTCCCTTCTTTCACGTACGGACAAAAAACATACTAAAACACTCACTCATTTTTGTGCTGGCTATAAGTTCATAATGTATCACACATTTTAAAACCCAAGCAAGGGCATTTTGGTTGTAGAATCCTTGTAGCGTATAGAAATTTTTGCCATTTGCTTTCACCCCCCCACACACCCACAGGTTAATTTTTTTTTACCATCACCAAGCTGATGGAGGCTTTCTTCATACCCGTCCCGTTATTCCCCTTTGTAAAAACATTGTTTTGTTTAAAGCATGCGGCCATTTTGCACGCATCTGGATTTTTAGAGGTTACCGCAACAAAATTGAATCAGCAAGGCCCATGGTTAGCAAACTGAAACTGAAATCAAACCATATTATAGTGAGGTGATCAATAACTGTATTAAGCATTTTATACGGTTGGGACACACACATTTGTTCACGTTTTTCGAGAAATGTGCAAAAATGGCGTTTCTTGTGATTAAGACCCCATTAATTTCTTAGACGCTATAACTTTTAAGTTAATCTGGCTATGATCCTGTGCTTTTCACGCAAAAATACAAGGATATGAGGGCAAATTATGAGAAGTCTTGATCCCAATTAGAAAGAAGTATTTGATATACGGGGGAAGAACGTATTGCAGTCAGCCAATCATTTTTTTGAAACCCCAAAGTCCCAATGTGCAAACAAATATGCCGTTTGGCCCAATTAAAATTCGGTATGTAGATAAAATGAAACCCAACAAAAAACAGGTTGGTATTCATCATGTAGATAAATTGAAATTTCTTCAAAGAACAAAGGTGATAAATAAGGCTCATATAGGACATTTACCCTCAAAATTAATGTGCGTTTTAAACGGCGGTCATTTGGCCCGCCATATTGGATTTGACAAACCCCCGGTCGACCCTCCCCGCCACTTCCAACAACCATTTACCCCCCCACCTCCCTATGCACACAACCTCACCTGAACTATGTCGTCTTATTATCCACTTAAAAAACTACCCCAAAAAAATCAAGGTGCGGTTTTGCCCCGGGCTTTAGGTTTGTAGTGATCTGGCGCAAGTAACTGTTTATTTTTTGTGATTTTGGGCCTCCTACTTATTCATTTTTTTTTTCCTACAATGCTTTCGATTATTTTTCCAGTCTTTCTTGACGATAATTTCTATACAATGGTTTCAAGTTACGCCAAACTTTTTTTTTTTAAATTTTAGAAACATTATTTAAGTATCTTACCGGGACCGCGTAGGACTTTTTTTAGAAACCACGGTATCGTCAAGTCTGGGCTACGATACTGAAGGGTTTGATCATGTTGCTCTGGGCACTCACCAGTTTTAGTTATGTCTCATGGGACCGTATTAGTAGACCAAATCCACCCAAACTGTTATAACAAAATTCGTGTCCCCCATCGGGGGGGGGCTGGCTAGGGAAACACCGATGCCGCCACATTCATTAATAAAGAGTAAAATCATATAACCGGCTGACCCGCCAAATAAAAAGTTGGGCGTTCGTTTTCTTGAAAATGGAATAAAAATTTAACCTCCCAATTTCTTCCCCCTAATATCCGTGACCAATGGAAGGCACTTACACATAGACTTAGCAATGGAGCTAAAGATATTCAACCAAAGGCCCGGTATGAGGAGCCTTTGTTATATTGCCATGCAGTTGAAAAGGTTTTAGGTGTTATCAGCTCCACGATTCGGGTTGAGTAACAAAATACCCGTCCTCTTTCACAATAACTAACCAGTTCACATTATAATATAGGTCGTTGGCACTAAGTTTGCTTCTCAAAACGCGGTAAATTGAATAGAAATGAAAATAAGTTACAGATTTTGGTTCTGCACAAAGTTGTTAGGTCAAAGCTTTCCCAGCAACTTTTCTTTCATGATTTTTATTCGTCTTTCTTCTAAGTTCTTTTTTCGAATAAATGATGGGAAAATAAGGTCAAGGTCAATTGAACACGCACTATAGAAGCTCAGTATTTACTTATTTGTGAATGAGGATAAGTATTTTGTGATTACGTCATGAAAGAATAATCAGTCCCAATCGGAGAGGTGATAACACCTGAAATATTTTCAACTGCGAGACAATATAACAATGGCCTTGCACTCCCAGATGAAAAGAATCTGAAGTTTTTTCTCCACCGCATGCTGAGCCGATTGTTGAATATCTTTAGCTCCGTTGTTTGCTGAAGTCTATGTGCATCCATTGGTCACTGATATTAGGGAAAGGAAACTGAGGTGACATTTACTCATTTTAAAGAAAATGTGGAAGTTTTATTTGCGAGATCAGACGGTTATATGATTGTAATAATTTATCATCAATTTGCACTTGGTTTCCCGCTAGCCCCCCCCCCCCCCCCCACGGGGACAACAAAACAACAGGACATGTCCCAAATTGTAATAAACATTGTAAGTTCTGACATTTTAGCTCTGATCTGTAAAATGCAAGTTAACCATGTATACGACTGATTACTCTGATTCTGCTGATTATGGTTAATTTGAACAAGTTTACAGATCAGAGCTAAAATGTCATAGCTTACAATTTTATCGTGTATCGTCCTCAAAACCACACACCTTTTGAGAACGATACACGATAAAGATTTAAGCTCTGATATTTTAGCTCTGATCTGTAAACTTGTTCAAGTTAACCATGTCCAGCAGAATTAAAGTAATCAGTCGCATTTCACCACCGGTGTAGAAGTAACCATTGTTCGGCGTACTCATAGTCCGGGAACAATGGTGCACAATAGGGCTATCGATTCAGTTGACTCTTTACGCAACATTAGTTTCACGCTTTATTCCGTTATCGTCTATGGAGCCCCTGACTATGGCTCCCACCGGACTATAACTGCTTTCACACCGGTACGTAGAAGTTATTATAATCCGTCGTACTTATAGTCCGGCTTCAACGGTAAAGAATAGGGCACTCGATTCAGTTGACTCTTCACGCAACATTAGTTTCACGCTTTATTCCGTTATCGTCTATGACCCCGGACTGTGGCTCCCGGCGGACTATATCTCCGGTATATCCGGTATACTTTATCTACAAAAAAACGTTGGCAACGTAAAAAACCACCAAGTTTTTTTTTTAAAAGAGTACGAGCCATATAAAGTTAATGAATGTAAAGAGAACACCCAAGTACACTCAAGTGCGTCTGCCCCATTGGCAAACTTGGTCCCATTTCTTCTATTCAATGTCCTTCTTTTTTTGTGAACATTCATGATATTTCATTAAAGGAGCCATCATCATCAGACCAAATTGTTGATTAAAATAAATCCAACTGCATTTGTTCGTGTTTAAGGTTATATTGGCAGTTGAATTTGGAATTAGTATTGTGTAAAGGCCGTCTTGTTCTGGCTTTTCAAAAGCCCAATCTCCTTGTAACATCATCCACGTGGCGCAATTCTTTTCCCGTCGAAAATGTGTTCCGACGGATTTACAGTCGACTGTTCTGGAAGGTATGTTGGTTATGAGTTCTATGGTAGAGGTCACGTATGTTTCTGGGTATTTTTTTTGTACCAGTCTGTCTGTGAGATACTGTGGTAGGAAGAACAGTACTAAACACCATAGGAAGGTTCCCGCTGCTCTGGTTACATCACATGAAGAGGAGCACTTTTGAACTCGATATTACATCAGCACCTCTAGCATTTAAAACTATAGATTTATATTTAGGCTGTATGGAGGTTGACGGTAGGAAAATGGGCATGCATTTTCTTTTGCATTGCAGAAGAAATGGGACCAAGTTTGCCAATGGGACACTGGAGTATACTTGGTGCTCTCGCTCTTCTTACATTTATTAACTTTATATGGGAAGTCTATTTCTGTTCATATACTCACGGTGTGTGCCGCTTGTATCAGGGATCTTCTAATGCTTTTTTTTCTTCTTGTTTTTCGGGTTGTTTTATTTAAAACTTGGTGGACACACTACCGTGTGTCTTTATCAGAAATCTTCGTAAATTTACATGCATTGTTAGCAAATGATGTAATTTACAGATTTATTATGTTCTTTCTATCAAATGGACATTTTTGTCGATTATTAAACCTGAACTGCGTTGGTCAAACGTCCAAATGCACCCATTCCTTCAAAACGGTTTAAAAACATAAAAAACATTATCAAACACGTTTTTAAAACTATTTTTAAAATCAAATAGGCCTACAGTTATTTACTGGCAGTTCGAGGATGCATCCAGACGGTCAGTTGGAAACCGTAAATTTATGAACAGTGTAAACTCATTAAACATGTTAAAGCTGTTATTCAGTTATCGTTTGTCACTGTTGTAATAATGTCTATTCCGCGTTCAAAAATAACGAAAAGTCATGTATAAGTTTACACTGATTTCAGCGTTAACAGTGTGCATGCATTTCTGTGAATCCTGCATGTGTGATGGATTGACTCTCTATATTTTTCACTCATCTTGTTTTGTTGCTTAGGTTGTTTGAACGAAAAGTACGAGCTTTGTGCACCCTCTTGAGAAGCAGTTCAAATCTCTCAGCACTACCAACTCTAACTTTCTGGTGCAATTGTTTTGAATTACAGTCGAACCCATTCAACCAACTAGAAACCGATTGAATCGGTTTAAATCTTTGTGCAGCCCGGTTTATCTCTTGCTCAATGGCAGTTAAATCTGTTCTAGATCTGGTTATCTGAGGTAAACTAGTTGTCAACATGGAATCCTTTGTAATCTTTAGATCTTGCTTGTTACCATCGAAAATTACATGGGGAAATCGACTGTTGTAGTATTTATCCGGTTTGTTTATGAAATCGCGCAGTGATTTTGGTGACACAATTAGGCGGAATCTCCTTCCATTTTCTTCACCCTTATTCAGGATCTCTTTCGGTGAATCAGAATTCACTATCGACGGATCTCTTATTGTATCAAGATCAAAGGTTTCTTCAGATAAGTCATTAGCTTTGCTAGGCGTCTTTTTACCTCTCGGAGTTGTACTTGCTAATGGTTTTAAATGTGGTGTTATTATGGAGGTACGCACTGGCAGATGGCACGAATTGTCTGGTTCACGAGGATGCATTACAGGAGGTAGTTCAGTTTCATATGGGTGTTTAATAACGGGCAACTTAGGTAAGATAACTCCTTGTTGACTGCTATATTTGTTACGAAGACCAGAATTATCATTGCTAGGGACCTTATCCGGCATGTCTTCAATATCTCCCGGTGGTGTGGTAGACATAACATTATCTTTAGACAGGTGTCTGTTGTTCCCACATGGAATAGTAGATCCATCGTGAATATGTTCCACATAAATTCCCAATGCACGAACTTTCTTTGACAGTTGATACTGACTTAAAGGCATTTTACTTCTTTTCATACGATTAGCTCCAGTATATAATCTTCCTTTTACCATTGCCATATTGTTAATAGTTTCAGATCTTTCGATGGCCTCCGCAAAACCAAATTTTACAGTATTGATTTTAAGTTCCGTAGCAACCGTGTCGCCAAGTAATTCCGATTGCGTCCTGTTTTCCAAATGTTTCGAAGTAAATGTGGGCCCCTCTGTTGCGGCCAAGCAATCACCTGTTGATTGTTCTGAGTTAATTACGACATACGGTCGTTCTCTTAGGCAGATAGAACACGGAAGCGTGCACATAACGACGCCGTCGACATGATCGTAAACAGCAATCAGTCAAACGGTATTTACCAACGTCAAGGCAGCTTCCGCAAGATGAAAAGAAAGAAAATAAGCAATGGTACGTCCGTCAGATGAAATGAGAGATGAACGATGGCAATTATCAATTAGTCAATCTGTGTTTTCGAAATGAAATTATAAAAAGTTGGCAAATTGCTTGCAGGATTTTCCTTTTGTCGTATAGCCTGTGCTGCGTGATAACCACCAGAATTCCATATCAACTATGTCCATTGCGTGATGAAACCGCGTCTCAGAGTCTCTTCGTCATTATTCTGCAGTACCTCAATATTATAGAAACTCCAGAGAATCCTTACACATGTGTACTTCAGTATAATTAATTTAATGTAAGAGTTGTATAATACATACCCGACGAAAAAGATTTTGTTAAACCTCTAATAGTAATATATTTTCATATATCGCGATATCGTGTTTTCTATCGCCTTTCGATAGGCGTTCAGGGTATAATTATTATATTATATTCAGGTTCAATAATGCCGCGAGTTAATACTGTCGCGACCTTAGTTGTGACGCTTATTTTTTCTATGTCAACAGAGAAAGAGAGAGATCGATGTGGGAGAGAACATGGCCTGGAGTCATGGAGACCCCACTGGAGTCAATACGCCAATAAAAAAATCAATATCCCATCATCCATTGTTCTGCCAAGTTGGATTCTGAAAATGAATTTAAATAGAAAGGCAAACACAAATGCATTTTTTCAAACTGCTAACCTAAAATTATTTCATATCGTGCACATTCATTAGTTTAAGTAATTTTATTTATATATTCATTACTTCTATGCCTTAAATGTCTCTGATTCTAATCAAAGATACCAAATTCTCAAAATAGATTAATTTTCTAAAGATATCCAACATTTTCAAAATAAAATTTTTCAGGAAGTAGTCCACAAAAAAAATAAAATGATTAGGATCATGGTCCTGCACCATTGTTTTTTTATATTGGATTTGACTCTCAGTTTTGTCAAAATAGGCAATTAAAGGCGCACTCAAACCACTCTATCGCGGCCATAATTAATTTTGGTGCTTCATATAGTTTTTAATTTGAAATATATTTCTCTGTTTTGAAGTTGTGTTTGTTTGCAATTCATCTTAAGCACTGTATCCGTAATAGTAGTATTTTATAACCACACACACACACACACACACACAGACACACACACATATATATATATATATATATATATATATATATATATATATATATATATATATATATATATATATATATATATATATATATATGGCACTGTTTTTTTTAACATATACCAAAAGTGTCAAAGTGTCAACCAAGGGGGTGAA
>JAMKCH010008271.1:0-46700 GCA_023653785.1 Ophioderma brevispina
CATCACAATCGCCCAATCCACAACAAACATCAAAATGATCAACATCTTGTGTGAACAGTCTAATCAGAGACGAATATGGCCGCGATTTACGTTATGCCGCCATGCAGTAGGTGCATGCAATACGGCAATAGCTGCAGCATAAGCCACGCCAGGGCATTAGGCAGAACAAAAAAGCGAACTCAAGTCCACTACCTCTCAATTCTCCGCCTCCTCCGTGGCCTGGTTCTCCGGATTTGTAATCCCCAGACCATTTATATTGGCGAAAATTTTATTTTTCCCTCACATTCATTTTTTTTCAAACACGTAACCAACGACGCCACAGACAGAATCCATGGTGAAAAAAACACTTCTAAAAAAAAAATTAAAAAATTTCTAAAACAAAAAATCTTAAAACAAATTATAAAATTTTTATTTTTTAAAATTCTATAAAAAAAAAAAAAACATTTCTAAAAAAAAATTCTAAAAAAAAATTCTAAAAAAAAGTAAAACAAATTTTCTAAAAAAAAATTCTACAAAATCTAAGAAACATTTCTAAAAAAAATTACAAATATTCTAAAAAGAAACAATTTTTTTTTTAAAAATTTTTTCATTTTTTTTTTTTTTTCCTTTTTATTTTATTTTTTTTTTTGGCGTCGATGGTACAACACCGTAGGAAGTGCTCCAAGATCTAACAACACGAATAACGCTAACTAACTCCCGTTTTTGCAGTGATTATCAGGTTGGTAGTCCATTTCCCTCTGAAGAAATTAGTAATGTCCTTTCATGACTGTGTATAGTCTACGATTCGTTGAGAATGCAACATTAAACGAAACAACGTGACGACCAACATACGAATATCCTATGCTAATATTTTAGTGTCTTGTTTGCATAAAACTATGGAAAGAGTTCAAGCCGGTGCACGCGTTCTTTGGCATGAAACCTTTTTACGATTCGTTCATTAAATATTCTATATGACCTGTTGTACATTATTTGCAATATACAGACAGTATATCGCAACGCCAGTACAAAATAATTACATCCCCTAAATTGAGGCTTAAATCTTCTTAATAGTGTCTTGTATACAATAACTAGAGCAAATACTAGGGAATCTGCGCACATGTGCGTCATGCCACAGCGCTACAAACTCATCTACATCTTTTGGTCATTTGCATGATATGCAAATAGGCCAGTTAGTGATAAACATTTTCATTAAATATAAAATAGTGCGAGAATTATCTGCTACCAATGTTTTAAAATATGTATAAAATCAGTATCATTCCATCTTGACATTTTAACACATGTATGATCGCAAGCTTGATGATAGCTTTCACTAGCGATAAACCGATAATGTGTGAAAACGTTTAGAGTTCAACGAATAGCCGTTTTGACTGTAACATCTACTGTTGCTCTAAAAAGACAGATATCTTGAATTTTGGTAATTGTAGTGGACTGCAACCCACAATGTTTGACCATTATATTTAACGTTTTTAACACTCAAGTGGCACAAGCGCTAAAAACTACTACCGTTAGTGCCACGCGGGGAGGGGGCTGCTCGGGACCCAACTCAGACTAATCCCTTTCCCTATCGGGAGTTTGAATCATGCAAACAACACAGTAAATTGGGGTCACGTAAAAACACAATACCCGAATAATGCAAAATCCAACTTTGACCCATGTGCCAATTGATATTGTCACTTCTCCTAAAAAATGGCTTCGCATATTTTCACCCTCAGCATCTCCGATAGGCCTATAAGACTTCGAACCCAAAATTGATCTACTTTAGACTAACCAATTCAATAAGTAGGCACAATAATACCTAAAATTTATATGTCTTGTATTGTTGTCCAAAGTTCAAATTCACTTGGTCGTCCTCCCATAGACTTACGTCAGTTTTAAAAGACCACGAGATGACAAAATTAAAATTGAAATATTGCAACGTAAGCAAATTCTTGCTAGTGGGGATTGGTCCACACAACCCCCTCTAGAAAGACCCTGCTTGAGCAACCATACAAAGGTCTGCGCCAATTCCTTAATATTGGAGAAGATGTTTGTTGGCTGAAAACACTAAATTGACATAAAATCGGAAGCGCACAAACTAAACATCGAAGCTCCAGCAGAAACAATATATTCTTAGACATGTTAGAGATATGCATAATAATTCTATTACTGACCACGTAGCAGGTACTAATCACGTAGTCGGATGGATGAGGGCATTAAGAACTTGGATAGAGAGGACAGAAAACCATGGCTTGAAAAAGGCAATTTGCAGGAGGAATAGCGTTACGAATAAAGACCGATGAGCTTACAAGTAAACAAAATTTATGACCAGCTGACCAGTAATACGCCCTCTACAGATGGCAATGTTTGCCACATAAAGGGCAAGGTGAATTACCATCAGCTGGTGTCAGGTCTTGACGACGATGAATTTAAATTGTAACTAGTGACTAGGGTTTCTCTTCAATGTATTTAATAAAGTTTGTAAAAGGATTTGTGGCTATAAGATAACTTCCTTCCTTGGGTCGTGCGAGTCATAGCGTATCTTATTATACGTTTCGAAATTCGGAATAAAGAGCGCACAAATATATGGGACAATTGTTTTCATAACCACACATTTTGAAACAGACCTGCATTAAATTTCCAATTAATCATACAAACAACCAGAGTGTGTTTTTAGAGCTTGGTTAAAGGGATTAAGCAGCGATGATAATCCGAAACATCGAAAAAATCATCAAATTCATTATTTTTATATGGCATGGATAGGGAATATAAACCTGAAAGTGGTCGGTGACATCGGTATTGAAAGACAAGGCAGTACTTTTTCTCTGATTTTGTATTTATATACGTGGTATCAAATTCTGCCCTGAGATCACAAAAAGCCTTTCACGGTTGAATATTGTCAGAATTAGTAAGAGCATTCCACTTGTTAAAAACAGTATAGCGCCCATTCTTTTGTTAAATTAGTTAGGTTGAAAGGAGAGACGGAATAGGCTTGCCTTCAGTCTATTCCCGGCCGGGTATTTCTGTTTGAAACTTTCGAGCGCAAGCTTATGTTATTTAAATTTCCAGCTGTGGTGATGCAGGGTTAATAATTTAAACATAGTTGGAATGCTTGATCGTTCGCGTCGCTTGGGCCAGGACTGCACAGGTTGACGAGGTGTAAAGACACACTCGTCTCTGTAAGGGGCTTCCCATGGACTCATCATGTACACACACGCGGTTGTTGTTTCGGTGAATTCTTCTATTGCTTTGGTAGTCTATTTTTCAAGATTTTAATACGGGATTTGAAACCAGTCCAGCGTCCTGGTTTTCCCCGTGATGTGAATAGTTTTAGCTATCGGCACAAGCTGAGAAACTCTAAATTTTGATAGGTTTTAGTGTCAAAATTTAAGTTTATAAATAAAATGGCGCCGGATTGAGTTGTGTGGTGGTAAGTCGTTTCTTCCCCCCCATACACCTTATCTTTAGCTGACTGACTCTCAGGGTAGTGCATAGTGGTTAATTGAATCCAGGTTTAACTGAAGAAAGTATTCCACTGAATACTGGCGTTCGACTTTGCAAAAGGTAGTAGGGAACCTCAGGGACTTGGACACTTCGCATACGAGGGTGACGATTGGGCGTATTCGTCCATTTAATGAACTGAACACAATTTTCGGTTAATGACCATTTGGTTCCATAACCATTTAGTTCAATGAATTATAATTAATTTAAAAAAAAAAAAAACTAGCAGTGGAAATTAACTGCTTAATGCTGGTCTGTTGGGAGTTTTGGATTGTTTGCAATGTGTAAACACCTGGTGAAGTCTTCCAAATTTGCACTTATGCACTTCAGTGCGCAACTCGGAAAATAGATATCTTTCTGGGGCCCCAAATTGCAACCTCAAATTTAGTTTATGTTAGTAGGAAGGTTTAGCAAGTTGCGGTGTCCCCGTCGCTTTGCTTGTTTTGCTGAGTAGTGGGGTAAGCTTGGGTTGGGAATATACAGGTATCAAGTTCGTCTGCATTTGATCCGACAAGATTGTAAGGGCTATGGTGATGTCAAACATTTAGGTAAAGTCTTGAGACGATATTTCTGAAAGTAGATCACCTGTGTACCTTGATCGAATTGGTGCGAATAAGGGACTTGAGGCATTTTTTTTCAAATTTAAGGGGTGACGTCAACATTTCAGGGAAAGCTTGAGAAGATATTTTGAAACTGGTTATTAAAGTGTATTCGATCACTTATGTACCTTGATCGAATTGGTGTGAAGGGACAGTGAGCATAAGTTGTCGTTCAAATTTCAAGGATTGCCGTCAATATTTAGGGTAAAGCTTGAGAAAATATTTTTGAAACTAGTTATTAAAGTGTAATTCGATCCACTTGTGAACCTTGATCGAATTGGTGTGTATAAGGGACAGTGAGCATGAGGTGTTTTCAAAGTTAAAAAGGATGACGCCAATATTTAGTACAGCTGGAGCAGATATTTCTGAAAGTAGATCACTTATGTACCTTGATCGAATTGGGGTGAATAAGGGACTGGACATAATTTGTTCAAATTAAGGGTGTGACGTAACCTTCAATTTCAGGGAAACTGAGAAGTATATTTGAAATTATTTTATTGAAGTTTATTCGATCATTTGGGTACCTTGATCGAATTGGTGTCAATAAGGGACAGTGAGCATAAGGTTTTCAAATTTAAGGGATGACGTCAAATTTTAGGTAAAGCTGTTTCGGTTGCTCGTGCGATCAAGAAATCCAATGATCAAAATTATTGATTCAAAATCCAAATCATTTTGTTAAAGCAGTTTGGCATGAACACAGTTTTCGATCAGGATTTCAGACATGATCGAAAGGATCATTTGCAAAGGTTGTGGACACATTGTTCCACTTTGAAAGTTGGTGAAATTTTCCCTAGGGAATTTTGGTCCAATTTTAATTGGGAAATGGAAGAGGAAACGGATGTAACTGAAATAAGAATCATATAGTGTATTATTTATGCAAGGAATTGTCGTAAGAATTGTATATATATAATTGGACAAGCTTGGATTTGATTTTGTGAAACTTCATTTTTTGCACAAACAAAAATTGATGTCAAGTGTTATTGTTTGTTCTTTGTTTACAATGGAGAGTTGGAGCACTGCCCCTCTATTTGCCGCTGTCGGTTACGTACCCCACGGCCATGGAATTGTTTATTTTCGCCACAAAGTAACTTTTATCTTTATTTTCCAAAAACCCTGCGTTCCGTGACATATCACAGATTTAAGCGTGATATCGTGCACTATGATCAATACAGTTGCGATACTCAAACACAAAACATTATTGTTTATCTGTTCTGGTGGAAACTCACAGGCCAAAATCAGGTGTTTAGTGTAAATTTTGAGACGCCGTATGTCTATTTACCCGAGTTGGTATTGACAAATTTTCCTCAAATACATCATTTTTCACTATTTGGTGGTTTGTTCTACATTAAAACAGTTATGCAATTGTTCACACTTACCCCTGATTATAAGTTTAAAAAATGTATTGCCACATTTTTTCGATTCTTCTCGCATATCGCTGCTAATCCCTTTTAATGAATCATTCAAAGAGACAGTGTGCCAAAAACGAAAGGTACCAGGACGATGTACCCAATCTTGTATTTTATGAAAATGTTGCACCGCAGACATCAAAGCCGTTCGGTATAGTTGCCCATTACATAAGGTGAGAAACGAAGGCATGAAGGAACCCTAAACTAAAATTTAATGTGATCTTTCTACCTGATATTATCATACCTCTGCTGGTTTGTTTTCTCAAAATAGTACTGGTCGAAGGCTTTTTGAGTAAGAGGGTCAATTGAATTGGTGTTTACCTATATGCAAATTTTAGCTATAATCACATAATGTGAAGGGTCTTCCTTTACCCTGAAAATATGGGTGTAGGCACCAGAATAAGTGCTACCGAACTTTAAATCCGAGTTAAAAAACTGCCTAAAATCCATGTCAACCCCCACCCCCCATGATGGTCATTTTGAATTTATGCTAATTAGGCACCACTTCCTCTCAAAATTCAGCGTGGGGACCCAAAAATGGAAATCAGCCTAAGTTTAATCTAAAAACCTAATCGAACTGCCATGCCTTGACCATGAAAACAGTATAGACACAAGAATGAAATCTCTACAAGCCTTTACCTTAATCTTGTGTTATGTTTAAATCGGCGGCCATTTTAATTTTATGCGGAAATTAACTGTCAACATATGACCAAATGCTAACACCCCCCAAGTTCTTTAATTGTATTCATAGATCCTGAAAACATAATATCTAGACACAAGACTGAAGTCTTTACAAGCCTTAATCTTGAGTCATATACAATAAATGTCAAAATGGTGGCCATTTGTTTATGCAAATTAAATGCAAACATATGACCTAACAATTTTGGCTCATAACTAATGTTTCTAATTGAATTCCTTAACCCTGAACATATATGTAAAGTCGCAGGAAAGAAGTTCGATCTCCACAGCCTTAAAACTCGTGAGTTATGTACAAAAAATATCAAAATGGCGGCCATTTTGAATTTATGCAAATTAATGTTAACATATAATAATATTTATTTGAATACGTGCAAAACATGGTTGCGTTGCACATGCCCAAATAAAAATATTGCAATTAATCCTGGAAAAATGAATGGCTGAAAAATACCCAAAGCAAAAAACTTAAGTGCACAATTTTCCTTATTAAGAACCACAATAAGGGCAGGAAATAATGCAAAAATACATGAAAAATAGCAGTCCGGTATTTACATGGTAACCAAAAACTGCTAGAAGTTAAATAAAATATCAATACATTAAATAACATATTAGTAGAGCTAATCACTTACAAAAAATGACTCATCTAGTGGTGGCAAGCAGAACCTCAACGTGATGAAGTCAAAGTAACCTTTCTTTCACCAGTCCTGAAAGTTCCACCATTTTGAGCCAAATGCAATGGATGATAATTCTCGCCACGACGGGAGGAGCAAACATAGAATTAAGAAGAGTTACTTCTAGCAATCTGTGGAAAAGCCTTGAAGTCAAAAGAACGACGATGAATTAAGAGATGAAGAACTGGGCCCTATATCATTAAGAATTTGTAACCCAAAAACCAACCTCTGGATCCTAAAAAACAACTCAAGTATCACTAAGCACAAACTCACGAAGCCGTCTGCATAAGGAGGAATAGTATCAGAATGGTGATTTCCGATAGAATTGGATGCGTGTTATCCTTCGTTAATTGTTCTCAAGGCGATCTAAAATGCTTTCGCTGGATAGGGTGCCCAAACGCTAGCACAATACAGAACATGTGGCATGACAAGAGAACTATACAGATTGAGGAGGGCCAGAAGACGCCCATATTTCTAGTGCACCGGATTATGAAACCAGACAGCTTAGAATCTTTCACATACATTACACTAAGATGGAGTGTCAAAAGAGAGTCCTTAGTGAAAGTACACCAAAGTAACTTGAAGCTTTCAACATCAGTGAGTGTGGTATCATTCAATAGGAATAAGAATGGGATACTGCAGAGACGGATCTTGTTACATGCATTGTGGAACACTTCGAAATTAAGGCAGCTTTTCAGAACGTCCATTTGAGATATTATAATATCTCTTGGAACATCTGGTGATCATATTCATTATACATAGGGCGAACTAAAGTGTGATCGTCCGCAAACGAAAAATGAGGAGATGAAACAACGGTATTGATATCACTGAAAAAAAGCAAGAACAGGAATAGGACCAAGGACCGAGCGTGGTTACCCCTGAGAACAGAATAGGACCACTCAGAAAATGCACATTTGAAGACAACCTTTGTTGCGTTCAAGAAGAAAATTCTGAATCCACTGAAGTAGACAACCCCGAATCCCCAACGATGAAGCTTAGCAAGTATAAATTGTGATCAACCTTATCGAAAAAGCAGAATAAAGCCAGACCAAATTGTATCACAGAGAACATTACGACTGTAAAGTGATTCAGAAGAAGAAGATGAAAAAATCTTGTAAGCATTTGCTCACAATTTCTACCACTGCGAAAGCCAAATTGATTATCAGAAGTATATGTTCTCCTCTACATAAGACATGTACGAACACCAATAAGCGTTTCCATTACCCTACATAGAATACTGGTTAATGATACTGGCCTATTACTGCTAATATCATCTTTAGGCTGCCAGACCCCTTAAAAACACAGGAACAACATTGGCAACTTTCCATGCTTTTGGAACCTTGCCTATCCGAATGAAAGTATTAAAACGCTGGCATAATGTAGGGGCAAGGTTCATGGCAACAGGATTCAAAAACACAGGACGAATATCATAAGGCCCGGAGACTTGGAGGGGGGTATTCAAGATCTGAGAATATCAACTACCTCATCAACTCCAAAAGGATCAAAAGAAAGAGGGGGTACACATTGGGAAGGAGCCACATCAGGTAAGGAAGTAGATCAAGTGGTTTGTTCTCGCCACCAAACTTACTAGAGAAAGGCTGTGAAAGCCTGTGCAATTTTAGAAGGTTCACTAGTCACTTCGTTATCAATGTTAACAGATGAAGTATCAGAACCCTTACGAGCAGCAAGCAACATATGACCAGAACTTCTTTGGATTCTGCTTACAGTACTAGAAAGTCATGAGTGTAAGATTACGACCTCTTCTAATTGCTGCCTGAGCCTATTACTGCATTCCTTCAAACAGCTTCATCGCAGCATCAGATTTATCTTCTTAGCCCTACTGTACAATAACTTTTCCTTGTTCACCCAAGGAAATTATTGTGCTTAGACAGTCTTCTTGGAGAACAGACTGATCGATAGAGCTCTTAATGATAGCCTCAGCATGATTCCAAATAGCCTCAACATCATCATTATAGAACAAAACCTGCCAAGGTCCATCAATAATAAGAGTTTTCATCATCTCAAAGTCAGCCTTATTGAGGCAGTACACCCTCTTATTAATAGGCCTTGAATATGGTATTATATCAAAAACAAGTGAAAACAGCTAAGTGGTCACAGCCATGCAAAATAAATGTGACTACAAGAAAGCAAACACCAAGATAGGTCAGACAAACACTAAACCAAATAAAGTGATCAATCCATTAAGTGTCCTAGAAAGTGGGCTCCTCAAAGAACCTGGGTGAACCCACTTGAATGCATGGTATCAAGAAGTAAACTGGGTATTGTGCCCTTAGTCATTATATCAGAATCACCATTCGACCAATCAATATGAATGTTAAAGTCACCAACAAGAGTAAACAACTTATAAGCTTTTCTTGAAGATGAACTTGCTGAGGTGAGCATCTAAAATGTCCAAACATTCCTACTATGAGATGGCGGTCTATAATAAACACCAATAAGACATTAACCACTACTAGTACTGTAATCAGCCCAAACAATCTCAAATTATCACAGAGTAGGTCATGCCTCAAACAGGATTTAAATTAGTCTAATGCCAAACACTCCACCACCACGTCGATTCCTATCGTTACGAAAAAAACAATTACTTGTGAAAGATATTTACCATCATTAAACGTGTCATCAAGCCACGATTCAGTGCTTGCAATAATATCTGGATTTTCAATGAAAGGCGAGCATGAAAATCAGCTATTTGGTTGAGAAAGGTAAAAAATACAAAATTAAAAAAAAAAAAAAACAGATTATTATTATTCCTGTTGTGAATCGTAGCTTGAGAGGCATCGGTAAAAACATAACTGTTAATATCTATAAGCAAAAGAGGTGTTAATACTTTGATTGTCCTGAATATTACTAGTACAATGTGAAGAATTAATATCAGTACTTTTCCTAAAAATATTAAAAATTACAATCGGTAGGACTCGTAGATGCATCTTCATTTAAATGAAGATCAGATCATTTGCTAATGACCCAGATATATTATGGTCATCGCAAGTGCTAGGCCTACATGAGAAATCAACAGATTTTAATGTGCTATTCCATGTTAGGCCCATCACTTACATGAGGGGACCCCGTAATATCATCAATATCACCAGCAAATGACAGACAAGGTTACCATTATGACATAAAATATCGGAAAAAAATTATCTCTCCATCAGGAGACTACTGTGAATATGACCGCTCATTAATGAAGTCTTTTGTCACGTCAAGCTTGTCATGAAAAGTAGCACTCGGCATTACTGTCTCATTTAACATATCACTAAAGTCATTAAAGTCTTAATTTGTATCACTAACAGTTATCTCAGGTGCTGCGGCATCACCATAAGATAAGTCAACCAAGATGGTGCACTTCTTAGTTGATTGAGCATTTTGAGCCAGGTTATCATCCATCTCATCAGGCAGTAAACTAAATCTGTTGATGTGCTCACATATTTGTGCATACCACAGGAGTTGATGACTTGCTGCCCTGGACAGCTGTCCATTCAGAATCAGAAGGTGATGATGGTGATGATGATATTACTGATGCAAGATTTGCCTGGGAATGAGAGGGAATTTCAGTTCTAACAGGAGTAGATAATAAAACATCTCTATAGGTCTTAGAAGCATCATTTGCAGCCTGTTGGGAATTAATCATTGATGTTCCTGATTGACGCAGCAGCTGCTGACGCTCTTCATCAAACTAGCCCTCAGTGCTCCAAGAGTTTCATGTTGCATTCTGCTTCAAACTCCAGCAAGTCCACTTCACTAATCCTTGAAGACATAAGCTGTATCTTGACTTCTTTATCTGTCACTTGTAAATGTAGTTTGTCATTTTCCTCTGTTAGTTCTTTAACCCTGCTTTTGAGCATGTGGTTCTCTGTCTCCAGTTTTGCTCTATGTTCAGTAGAAGAAATCAGTTATAGAGAATTTGGATCATGGCATATGTCCATAGAATGAGATGGTGTTACACTCTCAGAAGAAACATAAGAGGACTGCTGCAGGTTACTCAATTTGGTTGGCTGGATAGGCAAATCATGAGGTGGAGATGACATACATGTGGGCCTGTCGCATGTCTATTACAATGACTTGCTTGCAAGAGATGCCAAGATTGTCATTCTTCCATAGATCATAGCCAGGTCCTTGAATTCTAATAAGAAGTGTAGACTTGTAGAAAGTAATGGTAACAGATGTGCTACCATTAGTTGTTAATAACTGACTCCTGTAGATGTTACCATTAGATCTCATGTTCTGTGGAGCACCATATAAATCACACACTAGGGCTTCCAGACATTCAAAAGCCTTATCATTTTTGACTTTCATAGTATATGAATGATACCTACGGAAAATTTCCCAATATCACATGGAACATAGGAAATGCCAGTGTCAGTAGATTCTTCCAATTCTGCAGTGCTCAGAGTTGTATCAGGCGAGTTGAAAGGGTGATGACTTGGAGAATCCATTGTGCAGCTTTTGTCTAGTCTATTGTGTTGAGGCAGGATGCACAATCAATAAATCACTCCAGGGGTGTATGTGAATCCCAGTAGCAGGTCCAAGTTAATTCAAAAGAACAACATAGTAGAAGATAAAATCCCACAAAAAACTCAAAATTGGAGATACATATTAAAAATCCAAAGTAAACAGCAGATTCCAGGTTAAATTCCCTTCAAGATGATATATAATTCAACCTTCAAATCGATCAATAAGCAGGTTATTTCATCACAAAATGCAAGAAGAAATGTGGTGTGTATCAGCTCACAGGCACACACATATGACCTAATGCTATAACTAATGTTCTATTTGTGTTACTTGACCCTGAAAACATATGTATAGACACAAGAATGAAGTCTCTACAAGCCTTAAATCTTGAGTTATGTACAAAAAACATTTATGCTAATTAGGCACACTTCCTAAAAAGTTCAGCTTGGGGACCAATAAATGAAATTAGCATAAATTTTTCATTTAAACAACCACTAACCCAAATTGTTTAATTCAAAATGCCTTCGTCACATTTTGTGAGAAATGGAACCAGTCTAAAAGTAATTCCAGAATCTGATGGGCTCTACGTGTGGCAACTGAATCGCTTCAAAACAAAGTGAAAGTGTAGCAGAGCCACGACAGATACAGCAAGTATATAGTGTACTCTGCAGGACTTCTTTTAAGACATATCACTTGGAATTCTTCGCAAAGTAGGGAACCTATCAAGCTGTGGTCAATGCAGCTTTTTCCCAATGGTGAGCGGTTACTAGATGATTAACAGTAAAACAAAGAGAGCCCTCTTTTGTGGATTAGAGGTATTGATAAAAGGTTCCAATTTAAGCGATCTGGTCATTTTGTGTTGATGAACTACAGGTATTGTTACCTGCGTAAGAAAAGGGAATAATTATTTAGGGACATACAAGTCATGACCGCATTAAGTAACAATTTCAACAGATGTCTGAAGACACTGTGACCACTGTACTGAAGTTCCTGGAAGATGCCTTTATTAATGTTTAACTTATCTGATATCCATGATTTGTGGTAACACTGCTTTTGAGAGACGAAGAGAGATTTTGAAACAGGGTTGCCAAAACATATATTATTGAATTTAGAGGACGAGCCCTCAGTGGTTATACCAAACAGTGCTTAACCACTCTACTAGGAGTATCCCTCGAACTGAACAGGGCGGCCTGGGGCAATCGGGTAACCCCTACTCTTACTGAAACTAACTGTGATACACATGTACAGGTATGTCTCCTTTACGTGGGACCGACGGCTTCACGTTCCCTTCCCTTAGAAGGGCGGAAAAATTTTCTGTCCGGAAAATTATCAGCCTAATTCGCGAGCGGTACGCGCGGAAAAAAAATCGACCATAATTTTTGAATATACTATGTATAGCTCATTGACTGACCATGATTCGCTCGAGAGTTAAATGGTTAAATGAATCAAAGAATGAGTCACTGAGCTGAAGGCGTCCTCCAGCATGTCCAGGTGGAACAATGTAATAAAGTATAATGTTCTTGCTGTACAATGATTGATGGTTTCATGAAGGACTAGGTTATGCTCAATGCTCCCAGTGTAACCTGAGGAAAGCTTTTTGAAGTGGTAGTGATATGGTCGTATGGCTGTCAGCAATTATTTGGTGATAAATGTTATTAATCAAAAGCAGTCATACTCAGGTTTGACGGGATATAAATTGTGTTGCCCATCTTGTGAAGCAAAGCATCACTCCTATGGTTCGCGAGGAAGGTGGTTTTCTCCCTCAGGTAGTGGTCCCGACAATTTTCACCGTTGAGGGTGCATTGTGTGTTAATACATGACACCGTCAATTAGTAGACGGCAGACCCACAACCGCCATATTGTTTTTTTTACATAGTACATAACAGGAGATATTTTGGCAAAACTCGTATTTTGGAAAGATAGCGCGTACTCTGACTTACATCAATCATATGTGAGCATTCTTTGAAGTCTTTTCAAAACTCGCGGCGTTTTTAAATCCCAAGTCGGTGCTGATTTGGCGTATATCAGTTGCGATAAAAGCTGTTAACTTTAATCACACCGTCACACTTTAATCTGAAGCATAGAGGTAAGCATCTGTGTATAGGGAATTCCCTTGAATAATTCAGCATTGTTGAATAAATTGTTATCGCCAGTTCTTAATATTCTAATTTTAAAAACCCTCGCGTTGGGTGCCGTTTGATTACCGGGGTCCGAACAATGAAAGTGGGCATTGTGTACACGGCCAATTAAGCAACGAACTAGATCGAATGGAAAATTAAATCAGAGCTGACGTATTTGCTCTGGTAATACGGCGGGCAAAAGTATTTTGCTCTGAAATGTTCCCACGGTGTAGTTCTGGTGCCCACAGCCTGCAAAAGATATCAATCATTGAAAATTGGTACTAGGGCGTGAGAGACTAGCTTTCAGGTAGCTCCGAAAAACAAATACCATCCGAAAAACATAAGGTTTCTAATGAATGGTTTTGCATCTAGGACAGATATTTTGTTTTGTTAGATAGCATCCCTAACTGGGTCTACACTATGTAAACCCATTGAGAAAATTTGACCGTTTCTATTGGTAGTTTGTTACAACACAATCGTCTGTGGGCTATTGAGAGCACAGACATTTATCCCACGCTGCTCGGTGGGTGGCTAATTTAATATCCCATTTCAGCACACTCGTACTTTCCACCCCGCCGTATTCTTTGGTACAAATGCACAACGTGGGTCGAATTAATCCCTGTTGTACGCCGGGTTTTTCGAAAATATAAATCCCACAACTTCGATTCATCCTTTTTGAATACGATTGAGTTTGTGATCCTTCAAAATTAAGGCGTGTAATCTTTAAAAAGCACATACGATCGAATTAGATATTTAGACACGTTGAAATAAACAGAAATATCAACAGACATTGGTTAATTTACTGCCTGTCAATACAGCTAATGTCCGTGCGCGGACTGATCGTTGTGTTGGCCAAACTGACACGTGGCCGCGTGGTGAGCAATTATTGTATAACCCCTATCGCATTGTCTCCCGGTAGACCCCTTTCCTGCTGTAATTTTACGTGTTTATGCGGTCACATAAGGTTTTAGTGAAGTATGTTGAGTAAGACAAAATGCTGACATCGCATGCACGGATCGTTATGTTAATATTGAATTTGAACAGTTTGCAGGATTTCCCGAAGATGATTAATCATGTTTACGGACTTTAATAATAATAACAGGTATTTATTTAGCGCTATTTCAATAGATCAAACGCTGGACATATAACATTACATAATAAAAGATACCAGCTCCTCTGAATTACTATATAAAATAGTATAATTTTACAACTTAAAGTTAAAAATCACACCTAATAGGCTAAACCTTAGAAAGAAGTAAATTAATCCTTCACCTCCACACAAACACACACGGGGACAGCACATCGCACGCACATACCAACACCCAACCCACAACACACCCCTCACCATAGGCTAAGATATATAATATAAAAAGCCACCGACACCTAAAAATTACCTGCACACACCACATAATTAAAAGCTAATTCCAATCACGCACCCTAAACACACATACTCCACACCCTACACCTACATACACCACACAACCGCATACCCACACTACCAACATCATGCACATAAATTGTGCATGTTCAAAAGAAGACTGTCACACATAAAAATAAATAAATACCCATTGCCGCTTCTTTTTTTATTTAACTTTTGGCATGAGAAATAAGAAATGAAAACCTCATTAAGATGTGAAATTCAAAAAAAAACTATGGAACACGGATGTGCAAAAGCCATCTGGAATTTACTTTTTGGTGAGTGTGCTGGGGAAAATGAAATCGGGAGTGATATTTCGAGGATTTTTTTCCGCGTCCAGCTGCACGCGTTTAGCTCACGCAAAAGTCATTTTATGCTCCAAAACTGCAAAGGCGTCCTGGAGCCACGACGCAACTCAGTGTGCGACGCCTCACCACTGGTAACAAAGAGCATTATTACATGTGTTGACTACAGACTCAATCCGATGAAATTCATCACAAACTGACCAACTCATCCGTTCATGCATACACATTACCAGAACTTGGAGTACCCGTACCCATACCTTACCCGTACCCATACCCGGGTACAAAATTGCGTACCCGTTACCCATACCCATACCCATAATCTCGGACCCGTACCCGTAACCATACCCATGACTTTATCACATGTTGGACCCGGACCCGGACCCGTACCTGTACCCATGGTCTCGGACCCGTACCCGTAACCCGGACCCATGGTCTCGGACCCATTCCCGTACCCCTACCCATGGTCTTGGAACCGTACCCATACCCACGTGTTCGGAGACCTGTACCGATACCCATGGTCTCAGACACGTATCCGTCCCATACCCAAGGTCTTGTAACAACCAGTTTCCATGTTGTTGTTGCCATACTCTTGCCTGTACCCGATGTAAATTTAAAAAAAAAACAGGCCCCGTATTCTTGTTTTTTAATGGATATTAAGTAGTTTAATTTTTGTTTGTACGCTTTGAATGAATGTTTAAAAGGTGCAACAAAGATTTTACATACACTCGGGTGTCCCTAAAAATATTTGTTTGCAATGAATGTTAAGCTCCCATCTGGAGGACAAGCTGATAATTAGTTCTTTTGGACAACAGGCATAAATTTTCAAATTTTGTACTTTTGAAGCAAATAAGAAGGTTTTATATTAAAAGAATGATAAGTAAACTCTAATAACTTTTGTTTCACATTCACTTTTCACCTTTGCTACTACATTTCTGTAGCCAAATACACAAAAATAAATCCAAATATTTATCTCTTGCTGCAACCTTTAATTCTATACACCAAAACTATTTTCAGTCTATCTACAAGTTTTGGTCACATAATATAACAGGTACAACCAGAATATATAGTAAATGCACTATGCAGTACTATGCACCACAGAGTGTGGGTTGCCTCAGTTGGCTTTCAACATTAATTGGCATTTGTTCGAGGTCATTAACTGTCCCAAATATGAATGAACTTTACCCATAGGGACACTTACATGTCGGCCACAACTAATTGGATAGTTGACATATCTTTGAAAAAGTACTGATTTCTTCCTTTTCTTAACCCACTTTTTTCAGTTGCTAAAATACTTATAAGGATTCCACAGACTTACCCTTCCTTTTAAGCTATCCTGCAAATTTTCAATAATTATTGACTCTTTCAGGGGTCACTGATAGTGTCCCCTTTAATTTTGGAACGCTTTCACTATATGTACCATGTATACTCAAAGGTCTGTACTCGTACCCAAAGACTCGTACCCATACACATGGCACTGTACCCGTACCCTTACCCATGGGTTTGTCATACGTGGGAACCCCGTACCATACCCGTACCCATGGGCTTGGACCCATACCCGTACCCGTACCCACCATACTTTGTCACAAGTTGGACCCGGTACCCATACCCGTACCCCGGTGGTCTGGGACCCGGACATAACCCTCCCACGGGTTTCGGACCCGTACCCCGTACCCATACCCATGGTCTCGGACCCGTCCCCATACCCCTTAACCCTGATCCGTACCCACACTACTAGTCCGCACATTACCAATGCCAGTTCTCGGCGGCTGGCCGTTATTTTCCATCGGCGGCAGTCTCTGTTTTAAGGGGGCACAGTACAAATAATTGCCCCATTGAAAAGCACGTAAAAATGTGATTAAAGAAACTCCATTTTCCACCAGACATAAAACCATTTGAATATTTTCAAATGCATGACATCACATGATAAGACCTGAAACTTGCATATAACTTCAGTCACCTTACAACCTTCCAAAATAAGATTAACTTTTACGATAAAGCACGTGACCACCACCGCTATTTTCGGCTGTCACGGACGCCTCCTAACCGTTTCCGACCAGGGTATTCTTTTCGGGGCCTATTTTATCACAGAATTCGAAATGTTCACTATTTTTCTACTATAGAGTAATGTACGTGCTAGCGCTCTCGATTTTGATAATAACATGCTACCCGCACGAAAACTGATTCGCACAGGACCCCAAAATATCACAAATAGACTTGTTTTTTTACGGAACTACTACCATTACACCAACGTGGGAGTTGATTGGGTACCCTTCGACACGACCATATCTCAATTTTCATATTTTTCTGTATTTTTAGAAATGTAGACATTTTCACAAGAAAAATGTGAAATTATTTCCAATATATTGCTTGGTTGTGTTCTAAATCCAGTTCCGCAATGTGCTCTCATACCGAATTTGCTTCAATTGCCCTTCCTCACGTTTTTCACTGTTGATGGGAATTTTATCAGATCTCAGATGGTAGCGGTCATACAGAATCTTTGGTAGGCCTACAATTGATCCCAATTCATGATCAGACTCCTCCTCCCCCCCCGCCCCAAGCATAACACAGCACGTCCCACGCCCTCTCAAATTCTCGCAACTTTGTGGCACTTTTCTCCTCATTTTTGGCATGTACTTCCGCGATATTGGACATGAAACTCGACCCATATTTCGTGAAAAGTCTGACCACACAAACCCTATTGCCTTTCACAATGTAATCAAAAATGAACTTAAGACTCTGAAAACGAGCCTACCTAAATTTCCTAATTCAAACTTAAATACTTTTATCTCTCCAAAAATGGAAAAAAGCTTGGTTTTCACCCGAAAACCATGCCATGGGTATTCTATGCACGTACGTGTTTGAACACACCAATATCTCAAGTTCAATTTTTTTCTGTATTTTTAGAATGTTGACATTTTCAGAAAAAGTGTGAAACTATATTCCAATATATTGCTTGGTTGTGTTTATAAAATCCCAGTTTTTTTCCTCCCGCAAGTTGCCTCATACCGAATTTGCTTCAAATTGCCTGTTCCCACAGTTTATTCACTGTTAATGGAAATATACTAGATCTCAGATGGTAGCGGTCCTACTGATCTTTGGTAGGCCGACTATGGATCCCAACTTCATGATCAACTCCTCCTTCCCCCCCCCCACATACACCACAACACGCCCTCCAAAACTCGCAACTTTGTGGCAATTTTCTGGAGTGGATGATTTGTACTGTGCCCCCCTCACGAAGGGGCACAGTGCCAAATAATTGCCCCATTGAAAAGCACGTAGAATGTGATTAAAGAAACTCTCTTTCCAACCCAGACGTAAAACCATGTTGATTATTTTCAATGCATTAATCACATGTAAAGACATGAAACTTGCATAAAAGCTTCAATTCCCTTACATACACCTCGATTAACTTTTACGATAGAGCCATTGAATAGCGCAACCGCGTTTTCGCTGTCCAACTGACGCCTCATAAAAAACCGTTTCGACCTGGTATTCCTTTTTCGGGCCTATTTTATCACATAAGCGAAAGTCCCTATTTTTCTATTATAGAGTAATTTACTTTCTATGCGCGTCTCATTTTTGATAATAAAATGCTACCCTCACGACACTGATTCGCACGACACCCAAAATATCACAAATAGCCTTGTTTTTTTTTACCGGAACTAACTAACCATACACATTTACACAACAGTGTAGTATTTGGGGTACTGTGCCCCCCTCGAACCGACCAATATCCGAATTTTTATCTTTCTTCTGTATTTTCATAAATGGTAGACATTTTCAAGAAAAAGTGTGAAATAATATTCCAATATATTGCTTGTTTGTGTTATAAA
This sequence comes from Ophioderma brevispina, assembly GCA_023653785.1. NCBI lineage: Eukaryota > Metazoa > Echinodermata > Ophiuroidea > Amphilepidida > Ophiodermatidae > Ophioderma > Ophioderma brevispina. The sequence goes on from JAMKCH010008271.1 coordinate 18,995, forward strand.
TCACTTTCCGCATATGCTCCAATACGAATTTGCGTCAATTGTCCCTTCATCACAGTTTATTCACTGTTTGATGGGAAATATATCAGTCTCAGATGTAGCGGCCATACTGATCTTTGATAGGCCCTACATTGGATCCCAACTTCATGATTAGACACGCCTACCCCTACCCCCCCCCCACACACACCACATGTGCCTCTCAAATCTTATATCCCGCAACTTTGTGGCAATTTTCTTCCTCATTTGGCCTGTACGTCGCCATATTGGTCATGAACTCGACACCATAACGTGAAAAGCCTGACCACAACCCCCCCCCCCCCTATTGCTTTTCACAATGTAATCAAACTGACTTAGGACTTAAAAACGAGCATTGCCTATTTTCTAATGCAACTTTTAGCACGTTTTATCTCCAAAAATGGAAATAAGATGTTTCAACTCGAAAACCATGCCATGGGTAGTTCATGCACGTACGTGGTTCGTACGGTTACATACCTTCCGATTAACTTTTACGATAAGAGTATGTGAATAGCGCCACGCTATTTTCGGCTGTCACTGACGCCTCATAACCGTTTCCGACATGGTATTCTTTCTGGGCCTATTTTATCACATAATCGAAAGTCACTATTGTCTATTATAAGAGTAATGAACTTGCTAGCTTCTCATTTGAATAATAAATGCTACCCTCACGGAAACTGATTCGCAGGACCCAAAATATCACAAAGGCCTTGTTTTTTTTACGGAACTAACTACCATTACACCAAATGCGTGGAGTGATTTGGTACTGTGCCCCCTTAAGTCGGCCATACGTACTGCGCATGACATGGAATTTCACAAGTCGAATTCATCTGCATTTCGACCCTGATCTTCCTTTTAGGCGAATTTTAAAACCTGTTTGAAACACTGGAAGTGATGTGAGTCTTTGAAATACCATATCTCTGGAACGGAAATTCGTATGGATTTTCTTCAACATGTTTAAGGTAAGTCATGCTCCTACACAATGAAGGTGTTTTTTTCTTTAATTTGGGGGAAAAATTTTTTTATAGATCACTACCTCAACCTATTGCCAGATCTATCAACGCTGTCCGAATTCGGTTTTAACATTGCCAGATCAGTCATGTCAATCCCGCAGAGCATATACGTTGTAAATTTTAAATTGGTAAATTACTTTACTTAAATTGACATAACTATTTTTGCTATTAGAAGTAACTTGGAGTTAATATAATCGTTGACTTTTTCGTGCACGCTTATACAGATTTATAACTTTAATTAACATATTTATTAGTTCTATTATTTTACAAATTATTAAAACTCTAACACATTTATTGCCTATGTCACGTTTCTCAAGAGTAATAAACATAATATTCTCACCAGTGAAATAAAATCTCCAGGAACATAAAAGCATGAAAGCAATAGAATGAACCATCAAATCACCAGCATCACAATCATCATCATCGCAGCAGCAACAGCGTCATCGTCATCGGTGTCATTATCATCGTCATCCTCATCATCGTGATCGTCATCAGCATCAATCATCATCATCAGCACAGCAGCCACAACAGTAAAAAAAAAAGCAGCAGCAGGGCACAGCGTCAATCGTTATTGTCGTCGTCATCGCTATCGCCATTGTCTGCAGCAGCAGCAAATCATTATAAATAATTAATACGGGTCTCTCAGGGTTCAACTACCTGCAGCAGAGAACATAGACCGTTTAATTTCAGTTTGTGCGGGTGATGGTGGAATCTTTGTTTTGCAGCAAAGCTGGAAATCCCCATCTATCTATAGTAGCTTGTCACCATCTAGCAAACAACACCTGCATCATCTCAATATAGCACTGGGGAATTCCATTCTTCTCTTGCAGAGAATAAGATTAAATTAAAAATAAAATAGATCATTTTAATCCCAAAATGGGATACCTAATAACAGTATTGATATCTTATGTTTAGGTTCAGGTATCTTTGAGGGCCAGTTACTGGTATCATGGTAACCGTGTGAAAGCAGATATAGTCTGCTGGAGCCATAGTCCGGGGCTCCCTAGACCGATAACAATAAAATGTGAAACTATCTTTGCGTGAAGAGTCAGTGAATGATTGCCCTATTGTTTCACCATTTTTCCCGGACTATGAGTACGCGGACTATATTTACTCTACGCACCGGTACTACCTGTCCTAGGGTCGGGTTGTCGGGCAGCTAACCGTTACCCCATCGATTCCTAACAAAATCCGACTAAATTCGTAAGGGTAGCTGTTCCCCTGTAGAACTAAAAAGACATCTACTACAAGGGCGTCAGCTCTGGAGAGCCAAGGCTGTCATCTAGCACATTGACGTCCAGGAAGAGCACCGGTCACTTATATTTTGCTCCAATAAATCCTCACACGCAATATTCTGTGAATGTGAGGTGATCCGGCCTGTTAGCGGGGACAAAAACTTTGGTTTAACTACTACATGTAGGACCTTTCACTTACGGGCGAACTAAACATAAGCAAGCACTGTTTTAACCCTCGTCTACCAAGCCCTTTTGTAACAGTTACCAAGGGGGGGGGGGGGAAGTAATTGTTATAAAGCACCCGATGCTTATGATTTTTGTTATAAAGCCCCGAATGCCTATGATTTTGTTAAAAGCACCCGATGCTTATGAATTTTGTTATAAAGCACCCGATGCTTATGATTTTGTTTATAAAGCACCCGATGCTTATGATTTTGTTATAAAGCACCCGATGCTATGATTTTGGTTATAAAGCACCCGATGCTTAATGATTTGTTTATAACGCACCCGATCTTATGATTTTGTTGATAAAGCACCCGAATGGCTCTGTTTTTTATAAAAGACCCGATGCTTATGATTTTTGTTATAAAGGCACCCGATGCTTATAATGATTTTTACCGGTAAGTAGCTATGGGTCCTTCTCTTTCCTTTTACCAAAAAAGTACCCAACATACCTAGCATGGCGTCACAATGACGCCATCAAGTCCGCGAGGCGGCAAATTTGGCATGTTCCACAGCAAATAGTCGAAAATCCGAGTGTTGCCTCTAAAAAACTAGAATATCGGATTTTCATGCGGTTTTCAGCCTCTAAATGATGGCAATTGGCTAGTTTTACATAAACATAGAGTTTGAGAGCCATACTGTGCAGATTTTTTCACTGAATGTGCAACCATAAAATATCCTTGGGTGGCCAAACCACTCCCCTTACCCTTCGACCTTTGCCGGCATACCCTAACCCCGGTGAAGGTGCTACCTCACATTTTTTCGCTAAATGACCGAAAGGATGATAGAACGATTACCTAGAAGCTTTATACAGTTTTTAGCATTTTTAGCGCACCGGAGCGCAGTTCACTGGGGGTTGGTAACCATCCACCCCCCCTGGAAGACGAGGGTTAATGAACTTTAATATAGTATTTTAAGTACATGTTTATCTGGCTTATTTTTCATATACTTAATCTGTTTTAAGTTTAATAATATTTACTCTTTAATTTCGTTCACTCTATTTAATAGCACAGATCTCTGTTTGACAATATTGACTTGAAATCTGACTTTGCTCTAGACATCATCTGACTTCTTGGTTTCTTCAACCCGTCAAGCTGCTGGTGTTCAGTTCTCCTGGCTTCAATCATGACCTTCAAATTTTTGAGGACTTTGATCAAGACTCTCAGTCCCGGGTCTCATTTTTATCAATTGTGTACAATCAAACCCCCGTGGCCATTCGAGATGTAATAGATACAAATTGGGAATTATGAAATGTTTACATCAAACAGCCATCAGTCCCACTGGATCTTGCTTGAGCATTAATAGTTCAAAAACACTCATCATAGCAATTGTCCAATTGGGTCGAGTAGTTTTCACCAAATTGGACGGTATTTTGTTGTAGTGATAATCACGTTTATCAAAGGGTTGCAGAATGTCCTCAGGTGGAAATTCGATTGAACTACCAACTGTTCAAAAATCCAATTCTGGGACTAGGAACATGGCAGGTGAGCTCAGTAACAAAGAAGTTGACCGTAATATATATATTTACATGCAAGGGGGTGAAACCCATTCAAAACAAGTCGTCCGTGCTGGGGCGCTGACATTTTGAATATTGCACGGAATAATTATTAGTTTGGGTGGCTTTATCACCATAATGTCAATTCGATACAAACAATCCGCCCAAAATATTCATTTGATGGATGTTGGGTGCTATTGGGTGGGTTAATTTTCTCCTCCCATGGCACACAACGAATGAAATGACACATCAGTTCGTCTTGATTTAAATAAACACCCTCAATAATAACACTTTCACCTAAGCGGCGCATTGCACTTATGAAAAAAAAGAGTACCTGAGCACAAGGATCCAGGTACACTATTATACACCTGGCCCACCTCTAACACATACATTAATTGTATCACTACCGATTAGTGTCTATGCAAAGCGGCACCACAGTATGTGGAAGAATCGGAGGCGCCATTGCTTTCTATGTTTGGTAACTCTATGTTTTCTTGTGGTCGGCAGGGAGGGAGGATGAGGATTGGTAGTGAGGGATAGCCTAGGGGAGGGGAAAAAGTAGGCAAACTTGGGTAAAAGAATCAAACATGCGAGATGGTGTATTTCTAAAGATTACGTAACGTGTGCCTCTCTATCTCTATAGAACCTCTTTGATTACATGTATATAGCTGGCTCGGTGCAAAGTCAATTACTTAGCAAAACAATTACTAATTCAGTGCTGCAAGACGCACTTAATTTATATTTGTCACTTGCAATGCTCTGGACGAGGCATAGCGTTCAAACAATAGTGGAGCGGTTTGGACTGCAAAATTTCCGACAACCCCTCCCCTCGGTACAACAACACACACCCACTTCTATTAAAGATAATAATAATATTTTAAAAATGATGGTTGTGGGCAAAAACTTCGTGGCAGGGGTTTTTTTGGGTAAAAAATCACGTTTTTTGAGCTAAAACTTAAGAAAAATCAAGATTTATTTAATTTCTTAGCAAAATAAATTTTAATCATGATGCAATTACTATAAATCTCTGCATTTATATTATAGATTTCTGTTTTATACAATATATAAGGGGTCTTGAATTTTAGCCCCCAAATAACTTTTTTCCTAAAAACATCCTTTTTATCACATATAACACAAAGCTTATTACTGACCCCTTTATGCAATGTATAGAAACCGATATTCAATAACAAAAAGGATACCATAAACATAAATTGTAATATTTTTACTTAAAAAAAATAAACAAATTAATTTCGCTCTTAATTTGCACCCCAAAATGCATTTTTTCGGCCTAGAAACTCCCGCCCTCCACATATTTCAACCACAACTACAAATCCCATTTTCTTAAATCTCATACATTCACCTTCAATAAAGGTGTTTGTGTTTGGTTGGTACGAAGGGGAGGGGTAACTCGAAAACTAGAGCACTTATTCAAAGCTCGGCCACTCCGTTTAAAAGATGCACTAATGCCTATGTCATATCCATATTCTGATAGCATAACCCAAAAGATTATCGATTGGGATAATTCAGTATTCTGCCACCACATCCTAATCCTTCAACATGCAGTTTCAGGCTGCCAATTTAAAGGGTGGTGCCACAAAACATGGATTTTTTTTAAAAATGGACTTAATTTTGTTCTCATTTTTGTGCTACCAGATTGAAGTAAAGAATTGATTATTGATTTTAAAAAAAAACCAGTTGTGATTATGTTGTGGTTAGGATTGTGGTTGAAATTTATAATAGAATTTTTTTGTTCGGAAAAACATTAATATGCACAATCTATACCCCATGTTATGTTGTATGTTTGCCACATGATGTCATTAGGTCCACTTACCCCCCCCCCCCCGCTGGTTGGAGCCATAGTGCATGTATTGGGATTTGCTCTCAGTGTTGATGCAAAAAGATGGAAGCAATAAAACTAAAGACGAAAAAGCATGTTGAAATTGTCATTTACATTTCATTTTAATTAAAACCCCTTCCTCAATCCACATGTATGTGAACAGTAATGCAACACCATGTCAGAGGCGTACTCCATACTGAACCAATGGTTGTTTATCTGTAACCTTGATTGCTCATTGCACATCATAAGACAAAAAAAAAAAAAAAAAAAAAAAAAAAAAAAAAAAATAGAGCCACAATATAGCATCATTCCAGGGCACCGTTACAATGACCTTCTTTGTGTCCCTGTATGATAACATGAACTGACTCTTTTGCTTCTGGGTATCATGACTCATACAGTCAGCTGAGTTAATATTTGAAAATTACAGTACTGAGTTGAAGCTTTTTGAACTGTGCCATGGAGTTGAGATAGGGTATATAACAACTGAGCTGCACAAAAATTATGATGAAGTGTGAAAGGCGCTCGAAATGTGTCTTATTTGAATGGATATAAGACATTTGAAATCCCCTTGCTAGCATAACTTAGAGACATGTTAATTTGCAATAAAAAACTACTGAAAATTATTGAATCCTCAAAAATTTCTGAACTTTAGCAGTGAAGCCGGCACTAAGTACCTGTGGGACAACACCCCTGGGGGGTGGGGGGGGGGGCACCAATTTAGTTTGGGTAGGGGTTGCGGTGTAAAGCGCCAGACTTGGGAGCTTGTGAATTGAAAGTTTTAGTAAGGAAGGGGTTTCGGAAATAATATGGATCTGGAACTTAATTTTGGGCCAAATTTGAGGTTTATGAGCTGTAAGCCTGACAAACTTTCACGGGGACGAAGCACTCACGTATGAAAACGGATTTGGGTGTAAGGCTGACGCTTTCATCCATGGGGTAATGATCAGAGAAGTGGCAAAATAGGGTCTTTGGGCGAGAGGTGGGAAAGACAAATATAATCCGCCGGGAGCCATAGTGCGGGCACCATAGACGATAACGGTAATAAGCGTGACACCAATGTTGCCGTGAAGAGTCAACTAAATTGAGTGCCTTATTCATACCGTCGTAGCCGGACTGTGAGTACGCCGGACTATAATTACTTACTATAATTACTTCCGCACCGGCATGAATTCAGTATTCTGCGCCACAGCCTTCAACATGCCAGTTTTATTCTGTTGAGGCTGCCGAATTCATAGGGTGGTGGGCACAATCACTAATTCTTCCCAAGTTCCCAAAATACCTAGGGATTAATTATTTGGGCAAGGAATTGCCAAATTTTTCACCCAAAAATGGTGTCTTGTTTGAAACTTCAAATTTACGAATCTTCTAAAAAGTCATGAAAGTAACGTCTTCTCAGTAAAAATGGTCCTTTTTAAAAGAAATAGGGGGTCTTTGGGTAAATAGTGATAAATTTGAATTTTTTTTAAGCTATAGATCTTTTACATAGAGTTAACTTACGACATAGGCCTATGAGGCATGCTAAGGCTCAAAAAAAAAAAAAAAAAAAAAAAAAAAAAAAAAAAAAAAAAAACAAAAAAAAAATCACGGAATGTCCTTTATTTGGCCACCCGTGCCGTCATTGACCACCTAACCACTGACGGAATAAAAATTAAAGCTCGTTAACGCAATCACGGAATATAGCACACGGGTATGCTGGTCAACCCTTGACGTCACGGCAGGCAACAAATTGCCAAAATCATGAGGAACCCCAACTCCGCCAACATGCAATCCCTTTTTAAATCCGGAACGGAGTGCCTATGGCCCCTCCCTACGAATTCTGGCAGCTTTGACGGAATAAACATGCACACAATGATTGCCGAATTAACTCTTCCTTAGTGTGCCTCAGCTTCAAAGTCCATGCGATTTCATCAAATTGCAATTGGACGGTTTTTTTTATACATTGCATGCCCAGCCTTTTTTTATGGGCTATGTAGTTTACCTTTCAAATGTCATCTTTCATGACTGACCTTCAGTTAGATCGGCAACTTGTGACAGCTAGCAGTTAATTGACAACACTGTTTTGCCACTCTGAGATTTGACGCAGAAATTAATGCTCTAGAGCATAAGGTACGGCCATAGGGTCCTGGAACCTACATAATCGGGAGAAATATTCTAAGCCAAATTTGAATGCACATGCATGTTCCGAGCAGCGTACTTGACAAACAGTTCTCCACTGCTTCAGGACCACATTTGCCATTTGCCTCCGGAGTTGGGTACATTCCAATATGCTCCCGGAGCATATTCGACAGTATTATTTATGCTCCAGAACTTATAGTCGGGGACAGAAACCCCGACAGAAACCCTTTGACGGGCGCATACTTCCTGGTTCTCTGTGTACTACTGCGGAAAAAAAATGCACTTGCCTCTGATTAGCCACCGAAGCGATCTACTGTTGCTGGGTCACCCGTACGACCACACGCCATATGCGCTGAAGCTCGGCCCCTTTTACAACAAGGAAGTACACGCTCATCAAGGGGTTTTCTGTCTCCGAGTATACTATGCTCCTGGACCATAGGCTTCTGGAGCATAATTTTTTTTCGGGCCAAAATCTCAATTAAGCCCACATAGATGCGCCCCGGTGAAAGATGCACATGTAGTTTCCTACGATTTTGTTTGTAAAAAAAAAAAATCGCCGCTTTTCCTATTTAATCATGCAGAAATTCACAGCTTTCAATGACACAATTTTAACTTTCTAATTCGCAAATAGTTGAAAAGATAACGCCTAAAGATTGTTGCGCATGGTTTTAAAAAAGCTTAAAAAGGAGTACTTAGTATTACGCAGATTTTGCCGGAACTATTAAAAAAAAAAAAAAAAAAAATAGGAATCCACCACTAAATAAAACTAGGTGTAGGCAGACGACGTCAGTGCCGAGACATGTTGGCGTCCGAATATGCCCTTGCCTAATGAAGAGTCAGAAAATGTTGTGGAAGCTGCCCATATGTTAGTTTCGGGGTTAATCCACTACCCCAACAGATTTTTGAAGTCAATTATTTTATTCCAAAATTATCAAGAATTATAAGATGATCGAACTAAGGTTTAAACGGAGATGTTGTTATATAACTGACCCATATACTCTATAGTAAATCATGTAACAGTTCCCAAATTGCCCTTTGAATCCCCAATCCAATCAAACAAGTCGTGTCCTACTCCCACCCCCCTATGGCGTGTGCTTGCTACTATTGCAGTATTTGATTTGTAACCCATGTCAATTCCCTCAGGACCAGACAGAAATTATACCGTGCCCCCCCCCCCCCCCCATCACAGGCAGACCAATGAGTAGGCCTATTGTTATCTGCAATTTATCCCCACGTCAAAACAATCTGTACACACGCTGCATGCATGGATCCCACAACCACATTCCCATAGCATAACACAAACATCTCCTTTTCTATACCGCTTCCTCAACTTGTTGATGTGCACTATGACAAGAATTTACACAGTCCTAATTTGAAGATCAATTGCAAAAATCAAAGTTCAAAATGAACTTATTTTGTCCATTAATTAAAAAATCCATGTTACAATACAAATCATTTCCATCGAATACCATTGAACAATATACATCGGTTATGAATATTTCAATTATCGCGTTCCCAAGGATATACTTTTATGGGGGACCAGTCCCAATAACTGTGGATCTGGGCTCATGTGGAATCATCGGGACAGGATGAATGCCTTACCGATGGCGAGAGCGCCTAACCAATGTTGGCAGCGGCGGATGGAAACAGGGCCCGCTATTACATATGGTTTACCAACATTTTGCCTAAGAGGCCACTTGTGGTAGCCATGACGCAACGACCTCCGAATTTAACATATCATAAGGCCCGCACTTCCTTATTATAGTGCTGCAGAATGGTGGAACAATTGTTGCATTTTTGTTAAACCGTGACATTTGGCACAGATGTACATTTGAACATCGCTGAACAATTCTGGATATATGGGGCCAATTCAAATGCCACCGTTTTCAAGGCGGCCATTTTCAAAATGCTGCCATATTAGGCAGATTCATATATTAACTAGATGCAAAGTTTCGATGCAATATAACGCTTGACACTTGGATGTGGGGCCACGGTTCAAAATGGTCGCCATTTTCAAATGGCGGTCCAAATTCAGCCCATTTCAAAATAGCTGCTATATATATTACAATTCCTGAAATAACTCGTCGCTAATCTAAGTTCCTTCCTTCAAAAATACTTCAGCATTTATTATATTAAAGGGGATAATTCCGGGACAGTTTTTGGATGTCTGGCTGATTTAAAATGGCCGTAATATTCAAAATGGCGCCATTTAAAACAAAACTCTGCTATATTAGGTAAATCCATGCAATAACTGATTTCAAAGGTGTCCCTCTTTTTAAATTAATGCCATTTATTTTTAATTCAAATGGCCGCCAGAATGGCCGCCGTATTCTGTAGATTGACTGAATAAGTGGTTTCAGGAACCCATTCTTGTTCATTTATATTAAAGTTACTTTAGGTGATATGCCTGACCATTTTTGAATATGCGCCTATTCAATTATACAAATATCCTCACTGGTAACCAGCCAATCCATACCATATTCGGGTGCAGGTGTAAGCGAATATGTCTCAAATTCCACTAATAGGTCTTGATAGGCAGTTGTCAGTGATCTTGATAAGTTTATCTTCACTCACAGAGAAATAAATTTAAATCTGGGAGGCATGGGCAGTGCCGAAACATTCACCCATAGGCACGCATCTTATCGCCAAGGACCCAGACCGAAAGAACAACATGATCTCACGTCTCGAATGACCAAACTCTCGACAATAGCTAAGGCTTGGTACTCAGTACAACGGAGACCCGACTCCACAGCGACCAAAACAATACAGTTTTTTAACTAATCCAGTCTTTCCAGAGAACCTGCGAACAACGCTCATAAGCGGTCTTTTCAAGAATGTTCCAACTCTTCGAGGTCTTGAAATGGACATACCATTAAGGAAGTGACGTAAAGCCGAACAATCGTTGACCCGTTTGTTACTAACGCCCTCATGAATGGTTTGGGCCATGGCAGACTTAGTAGTCTCGTACGGTAGCTGAATGCAGCCTGCCTCGAAACGACTTCTTAGAAAGTCAGACACCTAGCCTAAGTGGTTTCTACTAGGGTGTACTTTCCTTGGCGGCACAGTTCGAAAAAAAAAAAAGGATCAGATGTTTATCATATGTTCTAAGTGTCGATGATCTGCTACCTCTGCTTGCCCAGAAGGCCGACGTTATCGAAGCCGACCTGGAATAAGGGCGAGACAGTCCGTCTCAGGACATTTTACATCCTAACTGCGAAGCCTCCTTGTTCTGAACACTAGAGTGCTTAACAACACGAGGACCACATCTGCCGGGCCAATGATTGGCTATCAGCACGACTTTTGCTTTCCTCCTTTCCTCGCATGCTATCTTAGTAGTAGTAGTAGTGATACAATAACTGAGGCAACAAAAAACCGGTAGAACCGTCCCGCTACCACATCATGGGTAGATACTGAAAGAGGCAAGCCCATCATTAATGATCTATCACCTCTTGTAAGAGGCACTGAACCTTGCCAGGTTCGTCACCAATCATCGGTCATAATTTTCACTCGTGGGGGTCTCCTAGAGCGGCTGGGAACAAGACGCATTTTAGGAGTTCCAACAGCCATAACCTAGATCTCCCTAAAATAGGCCCTGAATCAGAGCGATTCACTCGCCCAAGACGGATCCAATAAGAACGAGAACGTGAGGCTGGTGTATATGAAACTAGGTGCCGTCGGACCGAGGGAACACATTTATATGAATAAAACTATGTATAAGGTTCTTGAAAACTTCTGCATCTCTCCAATTAATGCCATTATTACAAGCTATATCGGATTAAGAGCAAGCAATATATCATGGGGCCCACACTGATCTTTTTACAACATCTGAAGCATGTTTGGATCGATCCACTTTGCGATCGATTGCCGTTTTTTGAAGACTATTGCAAGAGCCGTTTTCTCAACTACTAGATCTCATGCACAATAACTCCTAAGTTTACGATTGTAAAGCTTTCCCCACTGAAGGAATGTAATGAGCTGCTGCTTTCAAGAAATACTTCTTTCTGAGACATTAACGTCAGGCCTTGTGCTTGACTTTTTAAATACTGAAGTACTTGGCCATCTTTTAAGTGATATGAACTTGTCACCGGTTGGGTTGTTTCTGCACGAAAAAAGCGTGTGGTTCGTCGTGGTGAAAATTGACCGACTGATACGGAAATTCAACGTGGCGAATAGTCTCTTACAATCCTTGTGGCATTTAGCGTACGTTATTTGTGGAAGCAACCACAGCGATATTGTCCAGAGTTGCAGTAGCATATTAATTTGGTGCTGTTTGTGAAGTCTGCAGACGGGGGGGCGATCGATGCAAAAGTGGATCAATCACCGGCTCAGTGCGAAAAGCCTTAATATCTCAGGACATCAACTTTTGTAAGTTTCCAAACAGACACTGTGCACCCTCTATCTTTGGTAACATGAGGAGACTCGTAGCACATCTATCAACATCCAATATTAGAGCCTTTGATTGCACTTGTCTTGTGGGCTTCCATCAGATCAAAGTGGTGCACTTTACTTTCAAATCAATATCCTATTGCATCAGAAACAGTTTAAAGCGTGGTACTTTTGAGGCCTGCACTGGATGTTTGTAATACGTTTGTCTACGGATTTCATTATGTTCTTGCTCTTGCTGTCCTTGTGTTCCATAGCAAATCAAGATGAAACCATACCCACAGTCCAAGATGGCCACCACCAGGAACCAATCCTGCATCTTTATGGATCCTATATTGTGTTCCTTGGCATTACAAACATAGGTATTGCCATCAATTCGATCGATCTTTCTATGTTGCTCAGAAGTCAGATATAGAGAAAAATATGTTAAAATGGTGGCCCATTTAGAAATTAAAGATGGCTGGCACTCAAGGAAACAATCTGCAACTTATGTAAGCTTATTTGTGTTCTTGCACAACAGCCAGACACATTGTGGGTATGGGCCACCAATTTGAGCCTCTTGTTCTCAGAAAGCCAGATATAGATAAAAATATGTTGCAATGGTGGCCATTTTTAAATCCCAGATTGGCCACCAAACGGAAGGGATTAAAAATGGTAACAATTTGATTTTCGATTTCTGATACCATTTTCTACATTTTAAGACGCAAAATTCCAATTGTAGTCAAAAAAGAGCCACAATGACACACACCGTCCCATACTATAGCTCGCACACCCTGCTCTTTCTGTAGTAGAAAACAAACCACTACCTACTGCTCCTTTGCAAATGTTAAATTTGGTCATATTGGGCCACCATAATAATTATAATTTCTCAGCCTAAGTAGCATATTGAGCCATTTTGGTCATGGAAAAAGTATTGTGTAAGTATGAAAGATCAATAGTACATAGCTAAACCTTTGGCAACAAAGGTATGAATGACACCGGAAATAACTTCCCTTATAGATATTTTTTGTTTTTTGCCAATTTGGCAGCCATTTTGGAATAGCAAGCCCAGCCTTGAATATCTTTTGACAATATTTGTAATATGGTGGGATAATTAGGCTTATATAAAAATAATTTTGAATAAGCATGAAATAATCCATGGGGGAAAAATAGATGAAAAATAGGCTAATTTTAAAACAGGTGGGCGGCCATTTTTGGAATTTGGCCACCATCTTGGGTCGAAAACCGTTTGGCCCCTATCTAGAATATTCGGCATAATAAACTCTACCTTTGTGCCAATTTTCATGCTTTTAACAACAAAATGCACAAGTACTTCCATATCCTTCACATTCTGCCGCACATTAGCATTTTTTGTCGTAATTAAAGGTATCTTTTGAACATAACGGTAGTCACAAAATAAATAGTAAAAAAAGGGAAAAAATCAGAGTACTGCCGCCAAGAAGCAGGGGTTGGCTAGGCAACTGTTGGTCTTGCCTATAGCCATTTAAACTCCGCCCTCGAATTGGCCGGATTTGCGTATATAAGTTCTCCCCCCACTCCCTCGCTGATGGAGCACCACAGTTGAGGTGGTGGCGACTAAGTTTGATAAACATTACTTATTAAACAAGAAAGACCTCGCAGTTTGTATCATTTCTTGGCCATGGCAATACGCAACTTTTTTCTTTTTCGTGAACTGGATGTACGTGCAACCCAAAGGTGCGACCTAAAGTTAAAGCTAAAGATAGTGTGCGTGCGAAACAGGAGAAAAAGTTGTGTACCTAGTAAGTTTGTGGGCCTATGAAATTAGTACTCCAGTAGTATAATAATGAGCTCGCGCCAAAAGACTGGTGCTGTAGGGTCATGCATTGATTCATGCCCGATGAGTATTGTAGAGGTACACTGACTACATGTATCTACGGATGTCCCACTGAGGCACGTCTTGTTGACCTTTGTAAGCCTATTCTTAGGTGTTCTAAACACACCCCAAAAAAGTTTGCAATTTGTCTGTCAAGTTCAAAGATACATCATATAAAAATAAGGGTGTCATGTATGCAGTGTGTATACGCGTATTTTGAAATCTCATTTGTGGCGATCGCTTAGTAGTTGTTGAAGTTAAGCCAAACTTTGGAACCCACCCAGGATTTAAAAGTTGTACAGAAACACCGATTCAATTAGATCCCAAATGTCTAATACGATATTTATTTTTGTAACTTGGCCAGACAAATTTCAGGGGTGGGAGTTACTGTTTTGGGTGTGTTTATACTCCAGCAAGTGATGACGTGGCTTTAATGGATCTTCAAGATATGGCATAGTATGCTATACGAACCGATCTTTTTGAGGACGCTCTCACCTTTAGGTTCTGCTTAAATGCTGGTTGAGTTGCAATATATGCGAGTGCCCTGTTGTGCATGTGGTATCGCAATGCACGTTGCGTGAAGTACAACACATGCAGTGAAGCCATTTTCAATTCACCATCTTAGCCTCATTTATTTACTCGGAGGCCTCAGTGTGCATTTGGGTTTGACATTGCTTTGGAACCAAAAAATCTAAGGAAATGAGGTTAATGCTGACCTTGGAGCATTAAACGGATGGCCAGTCAACTACTGGTTGGGAAAAGTTTTTGAAGTCAGTTACGAAAGTCGCTCGCTATGAGCTGGAAGCACGCTTGTACAACACGCCCGGTCTATAGATCCATTACGCATTGCACAAAATGCTGAAACGGAGCGTCTGATTAATGATTCAGGTAGGTTTCCAATATGTTCTGGCAACGCTGTTACATTACAATGTAGCTGCTTTATTGAAATTTTTGAAAAAATTTATCGGCAGTGAAGTCTTCGTGTGGGGGGAATTTGAAGTGCCACCTTTTACAATGACAATGATTCAGCACAAGCGGCTTTGGCAAAAAACAACATGCTTTAGTTTCAAATTGAAGCAGTAACTAAGCATACTCAACTGTCCCTACCATTTCCAGTCACCATGAACAATCATGACAATGCGTCCCTTATTTACCAAACAGATTGCAGAAACAGAAAACATGAACTAGAATTTCGGGCGTTCGGCTTTCGCTATGACGGAGGGGTTTGGGGTTTGGTTTGGTTCCTTCCGGAACCTCATTCGGGCGTCTTTGGCGCTGGAAAGGGGGGGGGTGGGGCTTTTGTGAATGACAGTACTGGCAGATCGATGGCGCCGGTAGGAGTGGCTTTAAATAAAAAATTTTTTTTTCCAGGTAGGGATGTGCCGGCCCGATTCCGAACTGTGGGTGCCTGGGAACTTAATTTGGGTCCCAAACGGTATGGTCTTAGGAACTGAAATTTGTGAATTGCCGGATGGGAGCGAATTGCTACAGTGAGCTTTTGAGGCCAAAGTTTACCCCCCAAAGGAGCCCCTTATGACTGAATTGGTACTTCAACGGGGTATCGGGAACAGTTATACTATAAAGATATCGTAAATTTTACAATATTATACGGGCATTCTGTCAACAAAAAATAGGTGAATGTTACAGTATACTCTAAAAGTGATTAAAACTCTTGAAATGTGTGTATTCGGTGAGTTATTAAGAGCTTGGGAATATGTAGGATTAAAAGCACGGATGACAACACCAACCCTAGCAATCCTGCCTGTAATTTAGACCATCTTTTAAATGTAAATTTTAACGGTAGGCTATTTTATTGGGTAGAATGATGCCTGCGTATAATCGGGAAAATTTAACAACACAGTACCTGATAAAGACGACAAGCAAAGTACAATTTTACTGGTACTTCTATAGTTTACATTTTAACCACTCAAATGGAATTTTTACAACACACACTTAGTGGATGGGTGGGGGGGGGGGCTCTGGAGCCCTACACCAGAAAATGCATTCCCCATTGGATAAATTCGGCAAAACAAACTCCTGCACATGCAATATATTGCTCTAAGAATTACTATTATGAAAGAAAAAAATAAAAATGTTGATCGGTTTAGAAATTTGGAGTGCCAGTTGGACTGAAAAGTATGCCATTTTTTTGCCGCTTTCTCCACAAAGTGTTTGCACTATAGCAGTTAAACAATGGGCTTTTTTTATGAGTTAAAGGCATGCTCATCAGTGATTCCAACCGAAAGAGTCACAATATTTGAAATTCGCTGGAATAGCTTCCAAGTGACAAGATAAGTCTGTACAATTCGCATAAATTATCTTTTCCAATTGAAAATTGACAGAAAATGAAGAAAAAGCAGGGTTCAAAGATATACGAAACTCATTCAATTACGTTGTAGTAAGTGTCCCGTGTCCGTACGGACAGTAATGACTAACTATCAAATTTTGGCCTTATTACGCTGTTCGGTCTTAGCGCCGCATGTTAGGTTAGGACATAACCCGAACTTGTTGTCACAGACAATGGAAACATCAGTTGTTGATGATTTTTCGATTTCGATTTAGCAATCAAACTGATAGTGCCTTTAAGAATAGACCAAATTATTTATATAACAATACAATTGGGTGCTGATATTTTTGAAAATTTTGTGTGGTGCCCTTCTTTCCGACCATGTTTTCAACATTCGTTTTTGTACTGTAAATGAATTTATAACAATCAAATCATCTTTTTTTGTTCATCATAGAATACGCAAAACATATGATACATAATTATTAAAATTGCAGTACGTGAAAAATTAATTCGTTTACAAATCTTACAAGTAAAGAGATTAATAATCATTTATAAGTACATAAATTTCTTTTTTTAAAATATGGTAAAAATAACTTTTATATTAAAAACAAAAGAATGACTATTATTAAACCCAAATATACACACGTAAAGTATTCAAATCTCACATTCATTTACACACACAAACAGACACATGCAACCCAAAGTCCCGAACACCCCCCACCCGATTTTCCTTACTGGGCATCTAATTCCTATAAATTAGGTACCACACGATAGCTTAGAGTTACTCATTTCTATTGGCATCAAATTGAGTACCAACATTCGCAATATGAAGTCACTACATGACGTCATAAGTTGAAAGTATGAAAATAGGATGGGAATTGATATTTCGCAATTTTACTGACTCAAAACAAACTGTTTTTGTGAACTTAAAAGGCCCATATCTCAAAATGACCAAAATATCAGTTATAGCTTAATTCTCAGCTCACATTTTCAATTTACACGGACATGGTCATCCAAATACCTAACAAATATCAAATTTGGGCTAATTTTTTCTAATTTACAACATTTTCTTGGTTAAAAAATTATTTATTTTTTCTATTAGTTAGCACGTAGGCCTAAACATTGTCAATTAGATCGGGCATGCAATAAACAACATAGCACGGAAGCCATTTGAGTGCTTTAAGTGCCCATAAATTGGAGATGAAAAGGATTTAATATGCATTTCACCATAATCCCACAACACAGTAGATAAGGTATCAGATTGCGTGTACACATCGTTATGTCACCCACTGTTACCAATGTTATTTGGCATAACTTGACACAATGTATTATGGGATATTAGTGATTACTCGATTCGTTCACACGTGGCCACAAATTACATGAATTAGGTGCTAATCTTGGAGATTAGATCATGCGATCGATTTCACTATATCCCATAACGCAGTAGATGAGGTATTTTAAGACTGCATCATGTACAGATAATGAAGTTACAAGCTTTAAAACTATACCAGCGTTATTGGACAATTTGACATAATGTATTATGGGATAGTACTCGATTTTTCCATTTAGTTTTCGGGGGTCGCAACGGCAACCCAGCAAAGATTCTTCTCAAATACATCATGTATTCTCCATATACAAATTACCCTATATCCCTTATATTATCTACAGGTGATATATAATATAACTTTTACCCCAGTCGAAGAAGTAAGAACTAAAAGATATGCCTAGATTGGCTCACCATTTCACTAATTCTTTAAAATTACAACAACCCCTGCACCAGTAAGGAGCCGAGAATATGAACATATGAGCCACTTGACTGGTTGAAACCCTCCTCCCGAAATAGGTAACACTCGGACTCAAACAACTTTCCCAAATTTTATTATTCCTTCCGCAAATCACTTAAGAATTCAGACATTTTAAACATTTTCTTCAGATTTCCGATATATTGCATATTAATTCAAATCATATACCTTCTCCTTCTACATCCCGTTTCTATCACCCCTACAAAGTCCTGGTAATTTGTGTGGTCGAACCTAAACAATAAGTAAAGTAAACAAAATGCTACACTATATAAGACAACTGGCATGGCTATCGAATCAATATGTAGGGCGGTTTAGAAACGCCCTTATAAACAGGACCGTAGCCAGGGGGGGGGGTGCGGGGGGTGCGACGCACCCCCCCCCCCCAAATGACAAAGGTCCGCTTTATCATGTTGAAGGTCCGGTTTGTCATGTTGATGGTCTGCTTTGCGTTGAAATTTGGGCGCCTATTACTGTAAGGGTTGTGGTTATCTTACTACTATATACTGGTCAACACGCACTAGTACTGGTATTATACTATTACTGTTTTGTTAACGCCGATGATGTGTCATTGTACCTAAACCCCTCCCCCCTTCAGATTTTGGATGTGACGGTAAAAAATTTTGGGGCAACCGGCGAGCGGAGCGAGCCGAAAAAATTTGTTTCTCGACAAAAAAAGGTCCACTTTTGGCAAATCCGCACCCCCCCCAAATGAATTCCTGGCTACGGGCCTGCTTATAAATATATATCTCTAACGAAAACTACTCTCAAAAGTTGAACACATTACATGTCTTCATTGTGTTCAACCATGCTTTTGAGCATTGAAGCTCCCGTGGACAATAGCAGGTATAGAAGTTTTTATAGTCCACCGGACTCATAGTCCACCTAAAATGGTAAAAAATAGGGCATTCGATTAATTTGACTCTTCGCGCAACATTAATATCACGCTTCAATCCGTTGTCGTCTATGGAGCCGGACTTTGGCTCCGGGTGGACTATATCTCATTTTACACCGGTTTAGAACATTCCGTCATGGGCAATATCGTGTGATCCAAGCCTTTTTCGGGATTATTCCTACCCTACTCGTCAGCACACATTCTCTGACATTGCAAGAGATGGGTGAACGATCACCTTAAAATTGGATTAACTTTTTAACCGCCCTGTGTGGCTTCTTACAATTTCAAGTATATTACGTTGCTATTTTTTTTTTATCAAATCGTGTTGGTCGTACTCCTTATCCCTAGTGGTCATATTTATAATTGGTCATTAGGTGAATAGACGATAAGATCAAATGATAATCAACGTTTGGGTGTCTACAGAGTACTGAAGTATTAAGCAAACAGCGTACCTCACCGATTGACTAGTCTATTGAAATATCAAACGAGCTAGTTCGCTAAATATCAGTATCAAGCAGCTAACGCGCTGTAAAACGTTGATTGAAAATACCTCAGCTGTTGCATTAAAAAGCAAACAACCCTAGCAGTTGAGTAAAGCGTATACATAATTATGGTTGGGTAAAATTATATAATAGCTTGCCGTACTAGGTTTACTCTCAGGTTACAAACTAGGGTTGGAAAAATATATTTTGAGGTTTATTTGGGGAAAATATTGAATACTACTGTAAATAGGCATTGGATGTAATGGGACTACCGCCCACAGTTGTGCCTCCGGAGTGTTGTCCCTTCATGCAATAACATTTCATAAACCACCATTTTAGTACAATTGGCCGCATCTGGTCTCTTGGCGCTTCTAAGGGGAAAACATTCTAGGGCCTTTAAAACGGTCTCTACTCCACGACGTTCGACGTCCTGCTGAACCTAAAATAATAAACTTCCGCAAAAAGTATCAACAAATTTCTTGTCCTATCCTGGTTTCACAAAAAATGAGAAAGTCCTTTGATAACGGAAGTTCAAATATGCGACATACCGTACACATGTGTTCCAGTACTCAGACTCAACATTCAGACAGTCCATTCGGATTACAGGCTGACAAAAACACTGGTATCGACACGTCCTGCTTCGAGGGCGCGCATCATAATAAACGCTCCATTGAAATACCGCGCAACAATATTTTGAATGCATGTCCTATAAAAAAATCAAATATTTGATATACCGTAGATGATGATAAAGGCACACGAACAGCACCATCCTTATTTGGAGCCGACATGGCCCGAGTGTATACGCATAGTCGAATTTCGACTTAAAGCAATAATGGCACATTTTTGAAGAGCGCCCCCAATTTTCATAAGTTAATATTTTGGCACAGTTACGTTGGTAATTGTCTAGGAAACTATACCTGCGAACGATAATGCTAAGAAATGCGTATTTATCATAAAATAAGCGATTTTGTAATTAGAATTGGGATCCCAGATTGGACTTAACGGCAGAGCTGGAAATGCTACGTTTATAATAATTTATGTCCGTCCATGATGAAATAGTGCCACCTCGAGAAGATAACCTCTAACTGACTTGCCTGAACCAATACTAATGGATGAGCGTAGACAAGTACATGGCGCTATTTCCCGGCTATTTCACATTGGAAGGCCGTTTTCAGCAGCCGTTGAATTATTATCGGGATCCCGATAATAATTATTCTAATTACAAAATTCCTTCGTTTGTGACACAGCTTAACCATTCACAGGTATAGTTTACTAGCCAGTTACCAATGCAAACGTGAAAAAATCTCAATTTTTTTGAAAAATTGGGGGCGCTCTTCAAAAAAAATGTGCTAATATTGCTTTAATTGCACACAATTGTAATGACTGAATATTTATTAATCTTTCCTTGGAGATAGAAGAGCGGAAGTGTTAGAAACAAAAAAACATGTTCGCTGGCCGGATTCGCACAGGCGACCACCGTATTACTAGAACGCGCTCTTCCAAAGAGAGCTATCAAGCCTGGTGGTACGTATTAGGTCGAGGTTGTCGTCGTTCCTAGCCGATAGATCAGAAACGTATATTTAAATGACAATTTATATTGCGTTTTAGTCCTGTGTAGGCCGTAAACGTTATAACCTGGCAAAAGAGTCTGCACAATCTGGTTTGATGGTAGGTAACAAGACCTGCTCATTTTTAATTTCGATGATGCGAGTTTTGCATCCTTGGCATTTTGAGATAGGGAAGTGGTATTACAAATTAACAGGGGAAAATTTGTAACTGTTTCCCACGGGGTTCAAGGGTGTATATGGACATGTTCTTCTGGTTCCAAGGATTAAAAAACGTATAGGTTTCCATATATACACCTTGGGGTTTGTATAACGACAGTCCAAAATGTTCAAGGTTATAATGGGGTAAACATTTATATCGATTCCGATTGGTTTCAAATTTGGTTTCAAATTGTTCGTATGGGATGTTAAACGGATAATACATTTATTTTGTTAATCAGACTATACATATAGATAAGACCCACAAAAGATTCTTTTAAAATTTTTTACCTAAATTTTTTTTTTTTTTTTTTTTTTTTTTTTTTTTTTTTTTTATCCGCAACGTCAACCCAAACAATAAACATTATTTTACATTACGATCTATAAGCCTGAGAATTTGAGCCCATTTTGAGAGGAAAATCTGTTCATTATAATGTTTACCCCAGGGTGACCTTGACATTTTTAAGCCTACTGTGTTAAAGTAATGCTTAGATATAGCCAACTATACTTGTTTAATCCTTAGACCAGATGAACTGTCTATAACCTTTAATCTAGTATGGAACCGTTTGCACATTGAACCCTGTTAATTTACCCTCCTTCCATATATCAACATGCTCAAGGTTCCAAAGGTGCATCAAGATGTGGGAATCAGCAGGTCAATGTTGCCTAGAAACCTTAAGAACTTCGTGCAGGACTCTGATCCAAGGTCATATGCAAAGTTTATGGTTCTACAGCTGGACTATTTTGACATTTTAACAACATAATAATTCCCCAGGTAAACAGGATGTCTAAGCAAAATTCAACTGTATAAATATGAAAACAGTCAGAACAAACCAGATCAGCTATTTAGATCACGTAGCTACGGACAACCATGTCATTAACTGGGAGGGCCGCCAATCTGATAAGGAAACCAACAAAGAGGCAAGATGCGATTAAGGAAGTTTTTTGAATCCGGAGAAACGGCAGCAACCTGCTAAATAGGGACGAGGGGCCTACCAATTCTCACATTACTAAGACCTGTTTATGTACAGACCTTTTACAACAAGGGGATGAGGCTGCGCTGCGGATCACTTCACAGCACTACAAGACAATGGTCGTGTTCGATGATATATTACGCATAAGGAAACAATCATAGACCGGATCGTTTAAGAAAAAAAGTATCGATTGCACGCAGCAAAATAAAAACACATGTAACAACATAAACAATATCAATATTGACAATATCCAATTGAGCCGTTGAGCATACAATTTTGTAGAGTTTATAATGATAACCAATAATTGGAAGGCATCACAGTATTACAAAACTAATCGGGTTCCAAGGTGTTGGCACACATAATTCATAGAAGAGAGTTTGTCAAGCTTCGTTGTTCCATAGCGGTAAATCCGGGGGGGGGGGGGGGGAGATTATTTGATGGGGGGGATGTCAAATACGAATCATCCCCCCAAGTGATGCCCATTCATGGGTTTTGACCCAAAATAACCTCATATTTACAATAGAGTTTAAAAATGGTTAATTTTGGCGCGCTTTCGCGCGCCATTTGTTCGAATTTACAATTACATTGAATGATTTTCGTTCTAAATGGCAAATTTTCTGGCGCGCTCGCGCCCAATGTGCTAGTAATGGATCTTTCAGAAACCCATTTCATTATAATTTTCATCAAACCCACCCCCCCCCCCCTCAATGTCAAAAAGAAATTACGCAATGGTTGTTCTGTATTGGTCCACGGGCACTGAGTTTGATGTAATGATATGTAATAGCCCAGGTTACGTTACAATATGAGATATAGGAAGAATAGTGTGTGAAGTGAGACCAAGATTTGGAAGGAAGTGGTGTTTGACTTTTAAACCTTGAACATCTTGACCATTAAACTTCAAACTGCTCTTTTCATGTATCGCTACTCGAACAAGGATCTCCTCAACTTCATTTGATGGTCTTTACCAAAAATACGTGAAATCATAAAGTATATACAGAACACTCCATTACCAGATCCCTACATTGCCGTTCCTCAGGAACTTTTATAATTATCAGTCAGGTGGATCGAATTTATTAATACGAAGTAAAAAAATTCGTCTTAGCCAGGGCACGCAATTAGACATTATAGATGATGTGACATTCGTTTATGTTTCTGGCGCCCCCTGTTGGTGTAGAGAGAAACTGGCAGGCAAAAGCACTATACTTTGCTTGGGGACAATTCTGTTTTTTGCGGTAACTTTTGTTTCGAATTAAAGAATACTAACTTTCTTATCACGCATAATAAGCTAATGCGGGGGGGGGTGGGGGGGGTGTTTGGGGGGGGGGGGCGGGATGGGGGGGGTGGGGTTGGGGGGGGGGGGGTGGGGGTGTTTTTCTCTCTTCTGGGGGGGGGGGGGGGGGGGGGGGGTACCAACTGCCATTTTGTGACCAATTTAGATCAGGAAAGATTCTGCAAGTAATTGATAACCAGATTTATGTGGTCTGTCACAGAAAACCGATATACTGTATATTTTGCTGCCAGAAAAAAGAGGGCGTCCTGAATGTCACCAAGTGACGTCAAGGTCACATATCTATCGCTACCGCTAGCTACCACACTATACATTACAAATGAATATGACATCTTATTTAGAATTATGAACTATGACCTGACAATTTAGTTGCCATATTAGGATCTGAAATATGCTGGTATAAAGAGAACATCATATAAGAAAATATTCACGACGGAAATAAAACTCATAGACGGAACGTCATGTATGAGTGTTTGTACTTAAAAAGTAGGGGGTCTTTTGGAGAGTAAAACGGTGACTTGACACTTCAAAAACAACGCATTTGAAGAATTCTATTAGCAAACGCTGGTGATGTAGGGTTGTAGGGATTAGGGGAAATGTTGGTACTTTGAAGTGGGGATCATTTCGAGAGTAAATATGGGGTTGTTACCTTCAGATTAGAAGAGGTACGTTAAGAAAATGTGTTGATGTGGTGTGTTATGACCGAAGTAATGTTGACATTTTGAATAGGGCAGATTATTCCGAGAGTTTAAATATGCGAGTTACCACAGCGTAGCAAGAAAGTTTGTTTCTTCTTTCCACATACTTTTCAATAAATGATAGTATGTGACATCAAAATAACTTTCTGTACTGTGAAGGTGACAACTAACCATACCAATTTACCCCACTGAACTCCTTCCCTATATTGACAAGTACAAACCCCCTTTTTATATCTTCGTAACACACCAAACAGAATGTTTACCAACACAACCCTTGCAATCCTCTGAATTAACTCACCACATTTAAACTCTACCAAAAAGGCCGTCAATTTATTGGGGATGGTTTGGAAACCCTACAAAATTGAAGGCCTTTTTGTGAGTTTTAAATGTTGGTGAGTTAATTCAGAGTATTGCAAGGGTTGTGTTTGGTAACCTTCTGGTTTGGTGTGTTACGAAGAAAAAAAAGGGGGGTTTGTTCCTTGTCAAGTATAGGGAAGGTAGTTTAGAGTTTTATATATGGTGAGCTGCCACCTTCACAGTACAGAAGTATTTGGATGTCCACATACTATTTCATTATTGACAAGTAATGGTTGGGAAGAAAGACAAACAAACAATTTTCTGATACGCTGTGGAACTCGCTATATTTTCAACTTGGAATAAATCTGCACTAATTAAATGTAAAAACATTAACATCGGTCATAACCAACCACATCACACTTTTTAACGTAAACTCTTCTAATACTTGAAGGTAACAAATCACATATTTTAAAAAAAATAAAAAAAATAAAAAAAGTAAAAAACATTTCCACTAATCACTACCACACGCTACATAACAGCGTTTGCTAAATATAATCTTCAAATGCGTGGTTTGTGAAGTGTAAGTACCGCATTTTAAACTTCCAAACGACCTCCCTACTTTTAAGTAAAAACATCATAAACATGGACTTTCGTCGATTGATTTTTATTTCGTCGGTTAATATTTTCATATTATTGTTTCTCATTATGATACCAGCTATTTCAGAATACACATTGTGCATAAATTCTGTCGGAACATATGTCATATTTAAATAAGTGTCCTATTCTTTGAGTATAGTTTGGTAGCTAGCTGTAGCTATAGAGATGTGGCCTATGACGTCACTTGTTGCCATTCAGGACGCCCTTGTTGTTTTCTGGACAGGCAAAATATTACATAGTTGATGTGACAGACCACATACATCTGGTTATAAATTAATTGCGAGAATCTTTCCTGATCTAAATTGGTCACAAATGCATTGGGAGCATTAGCTTATTTTTATGCTTGATAAGAAAGTTAGTTTATTATTAATTCGAAATCAGAAACGTTACGCAAAAAACAGAATTTTTTCCCCAAGCAAGGTATAGGTGCTTTTGCATGCCAGGTTCTCTTTCACCAACAGGGGCGCCATAAAATAAACAAATGTCACTCATCTATAATGTCTAATGGCGGTGCCCATGGCTAAGGGACGAATTTTATTCGTATTAATAATTCGATTCCAACTGACTGAGAAATGATAAAGTTCCTGAGAACGGCATGTAGGAATCTGGTAATGATGAGTATTTCTTGTATTATAATTATGAATTTCACTATTTTTGGTAAAGAAACCATCAAATGAATTTGGGAGATCCTTGTTCGAGTAGCGATACATGAAAAGAGCAGTTTGAAGTTTATGTCAAAGATGTTCAAGGTTTTTAAAAAGTCAAACACACACTTCCTTCCAAAATCTTGGTCTCACTTTACAACACACGTATTCTTCCTTATATCTCATATTGTAACGTAACCTGGGCTAATACATATCATTAACATCAAACTCAGTGCCCGTGGACCAATACAGAAACAATTGACATTGGGGGGGATGGGGTTGATGAAAATTTATGAATGAAATGGGGTTTGCTGAAAAGATCCATTACTAGCACATGTGGGCGCGAAGCGCGCCAGAAAATTTGCCATTTAGAAGCTAAAATCATTAAATATAATTGTAATTCGAACAAAATGCGCGAGAAGCGCGCAAAAATTTACCATTTTTAAACTATTATGGTAAAATATGAGGTTATTTTGGGTCAAAAACACATGAATGGGCACCAACATTGGGGGGATGATCGTATTGACCACCCCCCCCCTCATCAAAATATTGGGGGGGGGGATATATCCCCCCCCCCCCCGGATTTACGCCTATGGAAACAACGAAGCTTGACAAACTCTCTTCTATGAATTATGTGTGCCAACACCTTTGGAAACCCGATTAGTTGTGTTAATAATGTGATGTTTCCAATTTAGTTGGTTATCAATTATAACTCTAAAAAAAATTGTATGCTCAACGGGCTCAATTGGAATATTGTCAATATTGATATTGGTTATGTGTGTTACATGTTTTTTTTTATTTTGCTTGCGTGCAAGTCGATGTACTTTTTTTCTTGAAAAGATCCGGTCTATTGATTGTTCCTTATGCGTAATATATCATCTGAACACGACCATTGTCTTGTAGTGCTGTGAAGTGATCCGGCAGCTGCAGCCTCATCCCCTGTGTAAAAGGTCTTACATAAAACAGGGTCATAGAGATGTGAGAGTTGATAGGCTCCTCGTCCCTATTTAGTAGTTTGCTGCCGTTTCTCCGGATTCAAAAAACTTCCTTAATCCATTGCCTCTTTGTTGGTTTCCTTATCAAGGATGGTGGCGCCCTCCCAGTTAATGACATGGTTGTCCGTAGCTACGTGATCTTAAATAGCTGATCTGGTTTGTTCTGTTTTCTATTTTATCAGGTGAATTTTTGCTTAGACACCTGTTTACCTGGAGAATTAAGTAGTTAAAATGTCAAAATAGTCCAGCTGTAGAACCATAAACCTTGCATATGACCTTGGATAAGAGTCTGCACGAAAAGTTTTAATCAGGGGAGGGCGGCCAAGAAATCCAAATTTCAGACGTCGCCATTGGTTTAACACGTAAAAGCGAAATCTTGACGAAAAATTCTGAATTTTTTATATGTTGTCAAGGAATATTTTCTTATTCCAAAACCGTTGGAGTTGAAGAATCAACTCCACTCGAAGGTTTATTTCTGAATTTTTTTGTTAGAATAACGAACGAGGACGAGGTCGTATGTGAGTCATGGGAACACCCATGACCGACCCTCATCAAAGCACCCAAATTGGTTTGTGGTTTGCACTCAGTATTGCTGTAATTTCGTTTGATATTTTTGGTAAGTTGCTATAATGAATGAGGCTTGGCCGCCACCGCCTGGTTTTAATGGTTTCTAGGCAACATTGACCTGCTGATTCCAATCTTGATGCACCTTTGGCATCCTTGAGCATTTTGAGATATGGAAGGAGGTAAATTAACAGGGTTCAAATTTGCAAACGTTTCA
>JAMKCH010008272.1:0-30321 GCA_023653785.1 Ophioderma brevispina
TAACTGTAACCTAATAAACTGTATAAAAGAAACTATTCATATACAGAGTGTGTCACAAGGAACCCTCTCCAAATATAGCAGCAAATTTTGGTACTTAGTGAATACAAAGCTTTTTTTTGGGGGGGGGGGGGTTTAGAGTAGATGTGAAAAAAAAATGACATTTGAAAAAAATGAGGGAAATCGGGAAATTAAGAGGTCCAATGTTGAGAATTTCCCAAAACCGAATGCTTGAAACCAAATACTTTGCCCTGCCTTTTGTTTTAACTGGATAGCGGTGTTAGTGTTTAAAGTCATTTTAAAAATTGAAGTCTTATAATAGTTTGTCAACTCTATAAAAAAGAAAACGATTCAATCGTAACTTTTAAAAATATTTTAAACCATTCAATATATTTCACTTCGTTATTGTCAGTGATTGTGGCGAGCATATACCAATAAAGAGTGATCTAAAATAATTATAATGATTAATTTGTTCATTATTTTGTATGTCACTTGCAAAAAATAACAGAGCGGTCGGACAACCTTAGATTTTTGAAAGAGCTGCTATTATGGGCTATGCTCGTACGAACACCAATACAGTGCTAAATCTTTTATATGATAGGCCCTGTCGTCCGAGTAATAATGCCCTGTCCTGCTCTCGTACCACTGACCTTTTCATTAATTCATACGCGAAAAGAACATAACCGAGGCAAATATCACACATATTCGCATTACATTACACCAAAATACTCCACAATCGTTTAATCGATAGGTTTGGCGTCGAATAGTCTGACATTCGAACTCTTGATGCGTATTTATCACAGTTGAGAACCTCTGAGCGGGTTGGGGAACAATAGTAAGTCGCAACTAATAGAAATGTTAGCTTGTGCTGAGCATGGCTTGCGACACAACTTACGCATCAAACTTTGGGGAACGAACCCCTGGTGAGGAGGAGGAGTTTAAAATGGATGCGATACCGCATTGGCAACCAGAATGACCAGTGCAAGACTGTTGTAATACGGAATATGTTCGAATTTCTGTCCTTGTGAGCATGAGTGCAGCAGCATTTTAGCTTGTTGAAGTTTATAAGTTGCGCTCAGGATCCCATACAATAGAGCATTGCCATTGTCAAGGCGTGACGTGACTAAGGCGTGAACGAGTGTCGCTGCCGACAGAACTCATCATCAAAGCACTTTACGGATCTGGCTAAGTTCCTAATCTGGAAAGAAGTGGATTTGCCAACCTTTGTCATGTGGTCATCCATGGATCGAGTGTGTCAAATATGATTTAAGATTACGAGAAGTAGCAGAAGCACGAATGTACAGGAAAGCAATGTGAAGACAGTCAATGGGAGGTTTTGTTTGATGATATTTAGAGGTAATAATTGTAATAACGATCAGTTCCGTTTTGTCATGATTTAATTTCAACTTATTAGCAGTCATCCAGGGATTTAATGCCTTAATACACAATTTTCTATTCTAGAACGAATGCAAAATTTATAGAAGGTTATCCAAGTCGAAGATAAAGGACAGCTGGGTGTCGTCAGCATACATGTGTACTTGTAACACCATGCGTCCGAGCTATGTTAGCTATTGGGTATGATATATAGTGGACCCAATACAGACCTTGAGGGACACCGAAAAGGAGTGAAGGAAAGACGACAAAACCGCCCATGATGTTTACAGCCCGCATTCGATCAGTTAGGTAGGAGTGGATCCATTTGAGTGCACTTCCCTGACACCAAGGAGAAGAGGACGCGCACAGAAGGATACTGTGGTATGGGATCAAAGGCTGCAGATAGCTCGAGGAGAACCAGATACACATCACGCTTCTGATCAATACTGCGCAAAAATTGTCTTCTGAAACACCGAGTAATCTGTTTCAGTTCCATGGTATTTCCTATAGGCTGATTGAAAACATTCCCTATAGGTTGTTAAAGCGAGGTGAGATCAATCCGAGATGATCCACTTTTTTCCACAAAATACTTTTGAGATGAAGGCCAAGTTTGATAAAGGACGGTAGTTCTTTAAAATTTCGGAGTCAAGCGATGGCTTCTTAAGAAGAGGTTCACAAGAGCATCTTGAAACAACGGGAAACAGCAATTCCAAGAAATTAGCAATAAAAAGCAGACACATAATAAAAGAAACAAACGGCGAGGGAAAAAGGATGAGGTAAGCACTGGGGCACTGATACAAGGGCGAGAAAAGGATCATGCAAGAGAAAACGGGGCAGAAACGAGGATGTAGGCGGTGACAGAACGGAACTGTGTGAAATAAGTGGAACAGCCTGTGGAATTTGTTTTTTCAACAACCAGGTAGGAATAGGTCGAATCGCACGAACTTTGGCTGTGAAGCACTGATTGAGTTATAAATTTCCTCTTCAGATGCAGGAGCAAAAAACTTCTAAATAGGAAGTTATATTATTCCCTGTCTAAAGTGGTTGGTGTTCGAGTGTCAACATCAGCTTTGAATTTAGAGTCTAGGTCCACTGCATATTTTGCATTTTGGAAACAAAGAAATTGTTCTTTCGACTTGTTGATGCCAAGACTTTCGACATTCTTAAAAGTTGTTTCTGACAGAACAGTTTAGATATCTTTCTCTGTAATTGGATGCCTGGCTTCATATATTCATGTTATAGACTACTGGAGCTGAGCTATAAAAATGTGACGATCCACTTCCAATTAGAATTCCTCCATTTACGTTCAAGTCTTTTTTCTTAGTTTCTTCGCTTCTTCGATTTCGGGGAATACCAGGGATTTGGGTGTCGTATAGTAAGTGTACGAGTCTTCAAAGGTGCAGATCATTCAAAATGTTACTGCAGAGATGTGTTTGTATTGGTTGACAATTTCAGTATGATCAGCTGATGAATCAATGTGGGAGAAGGATCTTTCTAATGTTCCACAGAAAAACCCTCATGGGCAATTCCTTAAGTTTTCTGTAGGAGATTTGTTGTCTCAATGGAGGTGGTTTACTAAGGTTTCAACTGAACAAATAATGGAAACATTGATCAGTCATTAACATCTACAATTACATAGTTAATCAGATTATCAGGAGCTCGACCATGACTAAATCCAAAATATGTCCCACTGGTTGAGTTGGATAATGACCTATTGATGAAATTCAAATATCTAAGCAATTTCTTTACTCGCGCAGTATCATTATTCATTTGAGTCCTCAAGTGAAAGTTTTAAAGTCACCAACTATCAAGAGGTTAGTCTTAGAACCAGATGACAGTGTCTGAGAAACTCAAACATTCCAGAGAACACCTATCTGTAACACATGTTTCTGGCGTATGTTTGGCCTTAATAGACCAATCAGTTTGAAAAGGGGAAAAAAATATGTTCCTGGATTGTCAAATCACCACATAGGCGTTCAAATGATATGTTATTTGAAATGGGAGCTATCTTCTGGTTATTGTTTTTTTTTATTATCACGCACTCCACCACCACGCCTTTTGGGCGAGTAATATGAACAATCATAACCAGGTTTACTACAGCTCACCATATATCTTGCGTTTATTTAGAATCGACACCAGCTTTTCTGTAAATCACAAAAACATCCAGATCATTATCTACAATATAATCACAAAGAACATGCAGTTCTGTTGCGGACAGACCGAGCATTTAGTACACACGAGTAACAGAAGGAGCAGCAGTGTTATTATCAGATCACTGTGACCTGTACATTAGAGAAGGAACAGATTTGGAGGCATGGTATGACAGGTTGATTGTTTCATGTAGGTCTTTAAATCTTCTAGGTTTTCGACGCCTCTCTTTTCTTGCGAGGTATTCGACAGCGGTTGTTTATACCCAGTTCTTAGGGTGATTCCAAAGCTAACATGGAGGTTAGGGGCTTTAGGTGCTCTAATCCTTATATTGAAGAAGTTTTCTGCTTTGCTGTATGAAGATGGGCTGCAATATTTTATAGTACGAGCAGTATGCAATATGCAAGTACTCCCAAAGTAGAAAAATCAATATGAAGGTGCTGTATTCACTGTGTAGGAAAATCCATAGCTCCAACTTGGCAGGTTACAAATTAAATCCATAAAATACATCATAAGTATTATCAACAAATCAGGAAAATTGCAGATATTCCTTGTTAAATATCCATAATAGTTAATACTTAGTGACGCAATGGGTTTTCAACTCCCGTTGGCAATTTTATTATTTTATGGTATGGAAAGAAGCGCATTTTAAAATTCATCATACAAAAAATTCGGCGCAAAACTCCCACGCGTAAGCGGCAGCGCGAAAACAAATTTGTGGGGTCCATAGGAACCCCCCCGTCACTTAAGTGTTACTTTTCACAACTAGAAGGAGATGCACAAAAAAACTTTACAAAACCCCTACCACACAGCAGACCAGATGAGAGGTTTGCTGCCACATTCTGTGCGCCCTCTTTCTCTTCAATAGTTTGTTGTAGTTTCTGGCAAATTTAGCCTACGGGCTACGAGACGAGATTAATTAAACCAGTATTATTATAATGACTTTTGGTTCGATTGGCAATCTCCATCTCTACGCTATTTCAATCTCACGCGGATAATGGGATATATCCATCCAGTCAATGGGGCAAATTACAGGAACGCAGATCCAGATCCGATGCGCATCACCGCAGATCCAGATCCCAGATCCAGATCATGGAGACCGTTTAAGATCTTAACACGGCGCAGTGAGTGCGAAAGTACAGCGCCTTTCGAAGCGTAAAGTAAACAAATGCTACGCGTAACTTTGTTATGGAGGAATACTTTACGCGTGACCTAAAAGTACGCGCTTAAAGTGCACGCGACACTAACCAAGCGTGTACCCACCATGTCCGCGTTGGCAGATCTGGATCAAGTTTGGACCGTTGCCCGTTTAGACGCAAACTGGATACTAGATGGATCCGATCTGACCTGCGCTGTCCGTGTAGTTGCCCCATTTATTTGTTTTACGACCTTTCAACTCATGGCAACGCAAATATAAGTTTATCAAATGATACCGCTTATTTATCTGAGAAAAAAGAGTTTTTCAATGATTAACTTTATTTTTCTGAAACTCTATGTATTAATTGAAAACTTAGTTTATCCTGCAAAACACATAGTCCCGTATTCTCAAACGATTTTTTAGACGCTAATCACTGGTTAAATCGCAATTTAACGCCCGCTAAAATAAAACGCAATCTCAAAGCAATGTAACTTCAACGACTGTTAATTTTAAGCTTAACATCGTAAACATGCCTAAAACGTTGTTAAACTGAAACTTGGTCCGGCGTAGTTTAAGCGTCATGCTGGCCATTTTCACAAAATATGAAAATTTTCTTCAAATATCGCGAACACACATAGGCCCTAATTCCTCCAACGATGTTAACGCAATCACTGGTAAAATCACAATTAAACGCCCGCCTAAAATAAACGCAATTCTCAAGCATGTTAACTTCACACGCTGTTTAAATTTAGCTTAACATCGTTAAACTGCCTAAACCGTTGGTAAACTTAGACTGGTCCGGGCGTAGTTTTAAAGCGTCACTGGCCATTTCACAAATATGAATTGCTTCATACTTGCGAAACCACATAGGCCCGTATTCTCAAACGATGTTTAACCTCTAATCACTGGTTAAATCGCAATTTCAAACGCCCGCTAAAATAAACGCAATTATCAAAGCATGGTTAACTTCAAACGCTGTTTTTTAAAATGGTAGCTTAACATCGTAAAACATGTCCTAAAACGTTGTTAAACGGAGACTTGGTCCGGGCGTAGTTTAAAGCATGGCCACTGGCCAAATTTCACAAAATATGAAATTCTTCAATATCTGCGAACACATCGGCCGCGTATTCTCAAACGAGGTTTAACGCTAATTAACTGGTTAATCGCAATTTAAACGCCCGCTAAAAGAAACGCAATTCCTCAAAGCATGTTAACTTTAAACGCTGTTTACATTTAGCGCGAACATCGTTAAAAACATTTCCCTAAAACGTGTTAAACTTAGACTTGGACCGGGGGTAGTTTAAAACTGCACTGGCACATTTTCACAAAATAATGAATTTCTTCCAATTTGCTCTCAATGATATCTAGGACATTGGAAGAACAGATCTATAGATAGATTTTACACATAATACCAATACCCCCAAACAGTAGGGACATTGATATGAGGAAAGACATCCAGGTAATTTTAGGCCAACCTACTTTTAAGTGTTTCCATAACTTTAATCAACAATTTTGTAATATTCCAGAATATTTTTGACTCGTACTCACTGGTATTAAGACCACAAAAGGTTATAGACCGATCAAACAGTGTGCATACGTGGGAAAAAATTCATACGGCGTGCATGTTCTTGTGTTAACGCCGTTTTCGGTCGTCGTCTGAATTTAACGTCGCCGGCGACGTTTACATTATAAAATCGTTCTGTTAACCCATAAAGGAAGCGGTGATTTGGTCTGAAAAGGTGCAACAAGAGATTCATTTCAACTAACATTGTCCTTAAAAATTGAAAATTCCGGATTTTTTTTTTGTACTAATGTAAGCTTTCCATCAAAAATATTCCCATCTGAAGGATTAAGCCGAGAACTCTTTCTTTGGTACAATAATCGTGATTTCTATTTTCGTATAGGAGCACATACGAAATTCAAGCCTATTTTTATATTGAATATAAGCAAATAAATTGCCCTTTTTCTCCTCGTTTAGACATTTCTGTAGCCAAATACAAGGTAGAAATCTATTGAGTGTCAATCTATATAGAATCACTATTATGACATAATTTTGGGTGCACAAAATCTCTTGTTGCACCTTTAATTATCATTGCGGGTGAGGGTTTTTGTATATAAAAGCCTTACAAGAACCATGCAACTATCGATTTGAAAACTCTTTGAGGCGCACTAATTTTTCAAATGTTGTCCAGTGTCTCTTTTAAAGGCTGTTTAACTAACTTCACGTTTTTATCAATGGCCTGATATTTTCACTCTTTGATCTCGTGGTAGACCCGTTACCTCCTTTATTTCTCTGATCTTTCTTTTTCCGAGTCCTCAGTTGTTTTCTTCTCGTTCATTTCTCCTTGGCTTCTATTTTCACGCTCGTGTTGTATAGTGGGTGGCCAGTCATGTTTGTCGGTATCACCTGGGGGCAAATAGGCAAACAGGTCTACCTCCTACTATTACATGCACTAAAATGTTGATGGCCATTCCTGTAGGGGTAAGCTTAAGCGAGCTAGGGGCTCTCAGAGATTATACAGGGGTCCAAGTGTAAAAGTGGTCCAATGTTTTGAATTGCATACCAAATGTTCGTATGATCACAAGGATTAAAAAAATGTATAGTTTGTGCATCTCGACTACCTACGGAGTATAAGCCGAAACCGTTATTATAGGTCAAAGGTTAAATTAGCTTCTACCGGGGTCAAATACTAAAAAAATGCTTTAATGTCAGTTGAAATCAGTCTATATTGTTTATAATGTTCTTCACACAATTAAAGTAAGGAATAGGGTTTCGACCATCTGCATGTGAAATTAACAAGTTCCACACCTCATTAGTACTAACCCTATACCCCTATAGGGGATAATTGTGGGTGTAACTTGGTAAACTATACAATTGTACATCTGTCTAAACTATATCTTATTTTACTTGTGATTACTTTACATACAAATAATATGAGACCAATTCCAATGAAATTGAAGCATTTTTCAATATTTGACACCTGTAGAAGCTAAATTTAACCTTTGACCTATAATAATGATTTTCAGCGTATAACTCCATAGGGGTAAGTGGAGATAGTACAAACTCTACATTTATTACTCCTTGTGACCATACGAACAATTTGGTATGCAATTAACAAAACATTGGACAACTTTTCAATTTTGACCCCTGTATAATCTTTCGCGAGCCCTAGCTCACTTAAGCTACCTACAGAAACCATAATACATTTTTTTTTTTTTGGTTTTTTGTACGTCACAGTGTTAGGAACACCTCTGTATCAGTGCCTCTTTGCCCCAACCCCCCCCGGTGTACCAATAAGGCTACTTGTGATGGTCTGGCTCATCCACATTATTCTGTTAAGATTGAATGATAGCAAGTGCGGCACCACATTATAAACAAGTTTTAAATAGGCCCGGGGTTTTGTCTCCATCTTCACAAAGTCTAAAGATCCTGCGTAACGCGAAATTCTTGAAATTCACCCGTGGGCTTCCTGCAATGTATTTTACAACTACGGAAGGTATTGTCCGATATATATATATATATATATATATATAATATATGCTGGATCTCCGAGATCTAACTTCCGTTAGATCTCGGGGATGAGGATAATCAATGCCCACCACGGAATGTGAGGGGCCATTCGAATTTCTACACATAGCGTTCGGGTATGAGCGTAATGGACGTCCATATCACGAGGTTATCAGCATTCTGATACACAAGCAACTCGTCAATAATTTATAAAACATATGTGTGAGAACTTGGAGTGTTTACAACCTCTTGGAATTATGTATATAAGAAAAGTAAAGAACAAATATGGTGAGGAGATTGATGACAGCGCGGCGTAGCATATTAATCGCAAAAGAACTCTGCTGTGAATGGGACTCAAACCACAACCTTCCGTTTAGATCTCGGATGCGATAATCAATTGCGACACACGGCATGTGATGGGTCATTCGAGGTTCTACACCATAGCGTTCCGGTTCGGAACAAGAGTGAATAATCCATGCGTATAAATGCCCCACAACATAATTTAGGCAAGCGACAAAAATTTAACATATCAAGCGACCTTCAATATGACAAAGGGACCTCACTACCATAAAGGGAACCCATTGTCATTTTTTGGGGGGGGGGGGTGGTCGCAACCCCCCCCCCCCCCCCCCCACCCGGGCTACGGCCCTGATAATAAGGTATTTAACCCATGTTGGGGATTGGGTGAGGAGTTTTGGAGGTATAGAGATGCGCATAAAGGGTATAATTGTGGTGGGAGGAAGGGTTCTGGGTCCTGGGATGGGTACGGGACTTTGTGATTACGTAGAGTTTAAGTTGTTGGAAATGACAGAAGGAATGAGGTTGATGCTCTTGAACATGCACTCAATATGAATATGTACAGAGACAGGCAATTATCCATTATCGACGGCGGTTAATTATTATACTACCTCCCTTTGTACTAAGTATGAGATATTGAGGCATAAATATCAACAAAACCTTGAAACAAATTTAAGTCAGGTACAATAGCTCGATGACCAAGAGGTTATTCCTGCGTAAGGATTTATACCACTTTCGTACTCAAGGTTAATAACAATGGTATCCAGAAAGAAAATTCCCACTAGGGTGAAGTTGTTTTTATAAACTTGGATTGGATCATACTTCTAATGCCAAAGCTGAATGACAATGGAAGTTTAAATGAGACAAATAGAGAGTGTAAACAACAATCAGATCAAAGATCACAAGAGGTTTATTAAAAGCAACCAGTTGTTTTATCAACATAAAGGGACAAATGTTACAAGCAATTCTATTCTGCCATTGAAGAGTACCAATGGTTTGTGGCTATTAGCAGCAATCGCCGAACTGCTGGATCTCGGATGGTGTCCTATGACGTATGCCTATAATACGCATCTGTTTCTGTGAAGCTCAAATTCCCCGTTTGCACAGTCACTGATTACCTCAGACGACCCTAGATTGCCCTGTTCTAACACCTCAAACCCCCTCTCTGCTCAATTTTGAGCAAGCAATGACCTCCAAAAAGCCATACTGATGCCATGACACATGCATAGAAGATCAACACAAGACACCATCTCTGTATCCCTTACGCACTACACTATTCATCCCTCCTTGGGATACTGATAACTTTTGATACCATTTATATATGCTTTTTTCAAGAATGCTCAAATGAAAATTCTGATATCTTCTTATAACTTAACATCTTGTCCTTGAACCCCTTATATGGACCTAGGGTCACTAACTCTTTCGGGGCCTTATTTTTTAGAATATCCATCCATTTTTAAAAAACAGCAGCTGAGCATTTAAAAAAAATTGGGCCCCTACCTAAGGTTTTTTTTTTAAAAACTTTTGCTAGCACCCATCCTTACTTTGACCAGAGAAGGCTTTTCGAAAAAAATAACTCCTTTTTTATTTAACCCTTTTCAATCCTTTTTATATCCCTTCTTAATCCATATATTTCCCATATCACCAATGACCATTTTAGGAACATTGGTTAATACCCTTTTTGGGATTTTTTAAAGCATTATTTAATTGTAACCTAAATGAACCTACATTAGTTTTAACCTCTTACCTTCGCTTTGCAAGACTTGTGCCACTTAAGATGCTGGGATGTAACATGCATTTAAGACTCTTGTAAGTACGTGCACATGTATGAATGTATTTATTCCTGAACTAAAGAAGGTAATATTAAACTACATTTCTGATTATTTCAGTATTTACCCATGACATTTAAGAATAAGAGAATATCAAGGTTCAACTGTCAGTGGCAGAACCAGTGGGGACAAGGGGATTACCCCTGAACTGTTAACATGGACTACAGCAAGAACACGGGGAACGAGAATGGGAGCAAGTGAGGGAGAAGAAGAGCAAGGAACGGGAAAGAAGGGCCAAGGCAAAATACAACGGGGATGATGCTGACCACCCCACTGACAATGCTGGTTACGCGCCTTACAAATTTGTGCAAGCTTGAAATCGTTTAAAGTGGCAAATGTAATTTCTCAGGTAGGGGTGAAAGCCCGTTGTAAACGCTTTCTAAGCCCTATTTATTTAAATACCGAATTGAATTACCTCGCAATTGCACTCAAACCAAGAATTATGTATAGGATCAGCATTAGTGAGTGCATTCTGGATATAATTGCATGCTTGGAGGCATTAATAAATTACTTATATTCATTAAGCGGGCCACTGGTGAGCACGAGCGCTTAGCGCGAGTGCGCACAGTGGCCCCGCTTATCCACATATTATTTATTAATGCCTCCAAGATGCAATTAATATATCCCCGAATGCATTCCACTAATGCCCTGATCTGTCCTAAACCACATAGCATTATTTTATTAGACCATCAAACATATACAAATATTAATACTCTTTTCTGAATATTTTGGATAACTTTTACAAATTTATAACTAGAAATATCATAGTTCTATGAACTTTCCACAACACTGGATTGACGCTTGCAAAACGCACGCAATGGGAGAGTGTGAAAAGTTATACAATGTTATTAATTGATGAACTCGATGCGTTACCACTTAAATAATAGGTTTTTTTAACGCCCTTTTGATATAATTGCCATGATTACACTTGAACGTAGCGATTACGCATTCGTTGCGCAATACTTCCTTCACCAATCGGATTTGATGAATAAGCGCAGTCGATTTGCATGCCGATAATTATTCTTTAAGTTCTGGATGTATCGCATCATTTGTATAGGTCCAATCGGGGTTATTAACACCGCATATTATTAAATAGACAAGGTCGGACCTACTGTCGTTAAAGTTTTGCTTGTTTTTTTTAACACCATAGAAAGAAGATTTCTATTATTACTGTAATAGACTCTGTAGTGAGTGTATTGATTCTTCCTTAAGCTTCGTATGTTATCCTGGTAGCAACCGTGATCTAAGTAATAGATATATGGAGTATAGGTGTCATTGTGCATTTCTTGTACGAACTTTATAATGAATAGCTGCAACTTTTGTATTACATCTTGCAATATAATTCTTTTGCTTTGTCCGTAAATTTGTCTGTAAAAATAGTTTTGTTTTTGCGCGCAAATAGCTAAGTACTGCAGGCGCCATTAAATCCAACAACAAATAAGCACCAACAACATATATGATTCTTTCCCTCCCCGTTCGTAACAGCCACATAACCTGGGAGGTTGTGGTCATACGTTCTGGCCTGGTATTATTGCATTTACCATGGCAAGTGAACTGTTCAAGCGCTTTTACTCGAGGGGGAAGTAAAGCATGCGTGCTGGAGTGCATTATTAAATTCTATTGTTTTAATAATGCACGCTTGTCCGGCACCCCCTGATAATGCACCATGCATATTCAAATCGGGTCATAGTGCACGCATGCATATTCAATCGGGTCATAGTGCACGCATGCATATTCTATTTGAGGTACGCGTTGCATTCGCGAATTACTTTTTGACACGAAACAAAGAAACCACTCAAAATCTGCTCTAGTGGTTTATTACAAAGCAAGACGGGACATGTTAGTCGTAGATGACTTCAAATGTTTGGTCAAAAGAGTATATTTCTCTATCTTGCCCCAAAATAGGAAAGCTGTCTTTATATTCGAATTGACCCTGAACATTTTGTATCAAATGAATCTTAGTTCCCCCCAAAATTCAAAAAAAGTTCTCAAATTGTTATCACATGAATTACTATTTAGTTATTCCCTTACTGTGATGACCACTTTGAAGAACCAATGGTGTTACCAACTTGTTAATGGTAAATTTAGTGGTCTTCCTTTTTTTATAAAACTAACAATCCAAAGCAATCTTCGACTAAATCCTCAAATTGGTAGCAACTGATGGATAATTTATTATTTTTATATGCCCATAATTCACCAGATAAATGCATGCATTATTTAAAAAGAATGCCTAAAATTAATCCCTCTCTGAAAAATGGTTTTCTTAGATGTAAGGTCAATGTCCATTAACCTCAATTTTGTCCAAAAAAATTAATTTCCCATATAAATATATATCTTTCTAATATTTCCTCTTATATGCATACGTACGTTGGCAGAATGATGCTATGTACATGGTAATCTCCTAATGCGAACCTTACCGGAAAACGTGATTTCTTAGATAGAACACAGATACCTTCACAATGTGTTTTGTGTAGTCCTATTTAATTTTTGTGATATATACACAACTATCTGGGAACATTTTTTGTAGAAAATCCAATGGAACTCTCCCACAGCGCATAGTAATGATGAGTAAAAACGTAATCTTAAAAAATAAATCCAAATTTTGTCCCCAAAATAGCAAATACAAAAGAAAATTCCTGTTTTGCTTGGCCCAGATTTTGAAAACTTTTTGCATAATCCACCTCAAAATTGATTCCACATGATAGAAACGTATTCCCTTTAACATGGCACCAATTCGACATGAATGATGCATATATGTACATGGTAGGCTTCCTAATCTTTAACCCTGACCGAAAAAAGGCAATTTTTCTTAGATTTAAAAAGGTAAATGACCTTTGATACGGAAATAAGGATGACGTTTTTTCATATAGACGTCCCCGTATGGCAAAATAAGGTCTTGCCATTTAAATGCCGTCAAAGCGCTACTACTGCACCACATATACACGCATGAGTGAATCATTTGGCATACTTGGACTTCTAATGAAACGTTTCTTTTATCCAGAATGATTTCAATGTGTCTGGTGTATTCCTATGAAATTTTATGCTCTATGACAATCTATGGGCATTTTTTTTTGGAAAATTACCGTTAACTCCCCAAAGTGCAAATTTTCATGATGAAAATGTATCTTCAAAATCAAAATTTTGCCCAATGAAACAGAGCCCAAAATTAACTCAAAATGCCCAGTTTTGTCAAAAATGTGAAAACTATTTGCACAATCCCCTCGAAGTGATTTCACTTAATAGAACATGCATTCGTTGTAACATATCGAATCACCTACTTTGCCAAGAATGACGCATATTTGTATGTGGGTAGAGGGGCGCGTTCTAATCTGAATGCACTGAAAAGGCGGTTTTACTTGGATTTAAGGTCAGGGACCTTTGACACAGATAACTTGAAAATGTGGTCTGTGTAGTCCTATGAAATTTTAAATGCTATATGGACAATATAATGGGCAGTTTTTGGAAAATCTGTACGGATTAGCATGCTTCCCTTTCGAAGATGATACAACTTTGCATCTTTCTGAAGGAAACAGCCATCTCTCAGATAAATACCTAATTATAAATAACAAATCACTTACCTCAAACCGGCAACCCGAACCCTGAAAGGCAGGTCGGGCCAAACCGCCCTATACTCGCCCCTTTAATTATCACAAACCAACAAGCAGAAGCGATTCCTCTCAGCGGGATGGCGCGGGAGGGCAATCTACGTCAGTAATCCTGCCAATCCTTATAGAATAGATAAAACATAAAAAATCGCGGATTACTTGCTTACCTTGAGCGTATATGATAACTAACTTTGCATCATCTACGCTCATACAGACTAGCACCGCTAACAAAGGCGTGGGGTGCGAGAAATCTCGTCCCGGACGTAGATAGGGCTAAGGTTTGAGATATTTCCCGGGCACGGGAAAGCAATTAGAGGCAGTCGCAGCTAGACCTACAATACCCAAAGGAGTCCAGCCCAAGACACAACAACTACGTCGCTAGTCCTTATTGGTCTAGGCTAAAATTGCGCAAAAAGACTCACCATATTGGCTAATCGTTTAGAAGCCCAGTATATAGGACAGCCGATGAAAAGAGCTCACCCGAGACCAAGGTCTTTGCAATACGCGTTGATAAAGTACGAGGGGTGCGCCATCGACGCCGCTCGTTACATACTCGTTTAAGCGAACTCCCCTTTGAAAAGCTCAAGAGACTGTCAATAACTTCCAGACCTATCGCAAGCGCATGCAACTCCGAGCATCTAATGCCCTTATGCCGCTGTCATACACCACATGAGCATTAATTTTTATAGACCATCAAACCATAATACAAATTAAATAACTCT
Organism: Ophioderma brevispina; assembly: GCA_023653785.1. NCBI lineage: Eukaryota > Metazoa > Echinodermata > Ophiuroidea > Amphilepidida > Ophiodermatidae > Ophioderma > Ophioderma brevispina. Next base: position 14,619 of record JAMKCH010008272.1, read on the forward strand.
TTTTCTGATATATGTTGGATAACTTTTACAATTTATAACTGAATAATCATAGTTATACGAACTTTCACAACACTACGGGTTTGACTTGCATAAAGCAGTAAGCATTGGGAGAGGTGTGAAAGTTATACAATATAGTATATTGATTAACTCCATAGTTACCACTTAAAATGGTTAGCTTTTGCATAATTGCCATGATTACAATGAACGTATCCCCCGCAATTCCGCATTGTTGCGCAATACTTTACTTCACCAATCGGATTGGGATGAATAAGCTCAGTCGATTTGCATGCCGATAATTATTCATTAAGTTCTGGATGTATCGCATCTATTTGTATAGGTCGAATCGGGGTTATTAACACCATGCAGATTTTAAAAATAGACAATTGTAGGACCTACTGTCGTTAAAGTTTGCTTTTTTTTACACCATGAATGATAAGATTTCTATTTTAAGGTATAGACCTGTAGTGAGTGTATAGGATCCTTCTTAAGCTTCGTATTTATCCTGGTCAATGCACCGTTGTTATCTAATAATATATATATTGTAGTAGAGGTGTCCTTGTGCAATTTCTTGTCCTAACTTATAATGAAAGCTGCACTTGTGCATTACATCTTGCAATATGATTCTTTGCTTGTCGCGTATATTTGTCATGTAAAATAAGTTTTTTGTTTTTGGCGCAAATACCTAATCGCTGGCGCCGCATAAAATCCAACCAAATAACACCACAACATATATGATTCTTCCCGTTCGTAGAGCCACATAACCTGGGAGGTTGTGGTAATGAACGTTCGGGCCTGGTATTATTGCATTTACCCTGGCAATAAACTGTTTCAGTGCGCTTTTACTCGAGGGGAATACAGGCATGCGTGCTGGCGTGCATTATTAATTCCTCATTGTTTATAAGCACGCTTGGTAATGCACCCCCTGATAATGCACGCATGCATATCAAATCGGGGTCATAGGCACGCATGGCATATCAAATCGGGTCATAGTGCACGCACTGCAATTCATATTTGAGGTAAGCGTGCATTCGCGATATAATTTTACACGAAACAAGAAAAAACCCCTCCCCACAAATAATGCTCTAGTGGTTTGACGAGCTAAGAGGGACAGTAAGTCGTAGATGACCTTCAAATAGTTTGGTCAAAGAATGAGTGATATTTCTTCTAATCTTGCCCAAAATAAGTAAAGATGTCTATTTATATTCGACATTGCACCCCTGAACATTGGTATCAACTGATATCGATTTCCCCAAAATTCAAAATGCAAAGTTCTCAAAATTTTCTCACATGATTACTATTTGTATTCCCTTAATGTGATACCACATTTGAAGAAAAAACCAATGGTGTTACCACCTTGTTAATGGTAAAATAGTGGTTTTCTTTTTAACTAAAAAATCCAAGCAATCTCATACTAAATCCTCAAAATTGGTATCAAATGATGGATTAATTTATTATTTTTATATGACACATAATTCAACAGAATAATGCATGCATTACAAAGAATGCCTAAAATAAATCCCTAATCGGAAAAATTGGGTTTTCTTAGGATTAAGGTGTCAGAATGTCCTATAACTCAAATTTGTCCAAAAAAATTAATTTCAATTAAATATATTCTCTCTTTAACAAAAGATATTCTCTTTCATATGCTACGTAATGTGGCAAGAATGATGCCAATGGACATGGTAAGTTGATCCTAATGCGAAACCTTGACTGAAAAACGTGATTTTCTGAGCATAGACACAGAATACCTTCAAAAAAATGGTTGGTATTCCTTATCTTAATTTGTGTGGATCTATACACACTACCGGGAACATTTTTTTTTGAAAAATACCAATTGACTCCCCAAAGCGCATAGTATATGATGAGTAAAAACGTAATCTGAAAAAATCCCAAATTTGTCCCAAAAGGAGCAAAGAACAAAAGAAAAATCTGTTTTGCTCCAGATTTTGAAAACTTTTTGCATAATCACCTCTAAATTTGATTCCACAGGATAGACAGAAGCGTATTCCCTTAAGCATGGCACCTATCACGGTGAATGATGCATAGATGAATGGTAGGTTCCTAATCTGAACCTGATCCGAAAAAAAGCAATTTCTTAGATTTCAAGGGTCAATGACCTTGGATACGGAAATAAGGAGGACGTTTCATATAGAAGTCCCAAGTATGCAAATAAGGTATGCCAAGTTATTCCGTCAAGCGCTACTGCAAAAATCATACAGCGCATAGGGGAATCTTTGCATTATTGGGACTCTATATGAAACGTTTATCCAGAATGAGTTCAAAAATGTGTTGGGTATTACTATAAATTTTTGATGCTCTATGGACATATAGGCAGTTTTTTTTGTGGTAAAAATACCAGTTAATCCCCAAAGTTGTACAAATTTAATTGGGAGTGCAAAATGTTTACACTTTCAAAATTCCCAAATTGCCAATGAAAATGAGCCACAATGACCAAAAATGCCCAGGGTTTTTGTAAAATGTGAAAAAACTATTTTGCACAATCCCCGCGAAATGATTTCACTTAATGTGAGACATGGCATTCATTTTAACCATATCACCTAATTGACAAGAATGACGCATATTGTTGTGTAGGCGTTCTAATCGAACCCTGCATGAAAAGGCGTTTTCTGGATTAAAGGTGCGATTGACCTTGACACAGAATAACATTGATTAATGGTCTGTGTATTCCATGAAATTTAATGCTATATGGACAATATATGGTGGCAGTTTTGGAAAAAAATTCTTACGGATTAGCCATGCTGACCTTACGAAGATTGATCACTTTACTTTGCATCTTTCTAAGGCAAAGAGCCAGCTCTCCGATATGATACCTAATGTTAAAAATTAACAAGATCACTAACCTCAAACCGGCAGACGCGGAACCCTGAAAGGCAGGTCGGCCAAAACCGCACTATACTCGCCCCTTAAATTATCACACCAACCAAGAGAAGGATACCTCTCTGCGGGATGGCGGCGGGAGGGCATTCTGACGTCAAGGGTTAAGATGCCAAATCCTTATAGAGAGATAAAAACAATAAAAAATCGCGGCTTACTGCTTACCTTGAGCGTAGATGATAACTACTTTGCATATCTACGCTCAGTACAACACCTTATACATTAAACCCCCCATTAACGACTAGCACCGCCTGCAAAGTGCGCGGGGGTGAGAGAAATCTTGTCCGTGACATAAATAGTGCTAAGGTTTGAGGTATATTTCCGGGCACGGGAAAGCAGATCTTAGAAGGCAGTCGCAGCTAGACCTACAATACCCAAAGGAGGCCTAGCAACAAGATAGCCTAAGCAACTACGTCGCTAGGCCCTAGTGGTCTGGCTAAATTGCTGCAAAAAAGAAGCTCACAATGGCGATCGTTTAGAAGCACCAAGTATATAGGACAAGCGATGAGAAAAGAATGCTCACCCGAGTCATCCCAGGTCTTTGCAATAAGCTTGATGAAGTACTAGGGGTCGACACGCGCGCTCTGCTTACATCGTTTAGAGCGAACTCCCCTTGAAAAGCTCACTGAGACCCTTTCAATAACTTCAGCCTATCGCAAGCGCAGAGTTCCGAGCATCTCGGCACAGAATCAAGGGCACGAGGAAGGCAGTTGTTAGGGTAAGCCCGAGCGACGCCGACGAAGAGCGGCCAAAGGGAGCAACTTTAAGTTAGTCAGAACCTTGGTCATAGTTGCAAGGAGCGACATAGGCCTGAAATGAGGTCTAGTATTGGCTATACCGTCTAAGAGGAGATTAATCCTAGGGTATCACGGAGGAAACGACCGTCGGATTAAAACATCGGTGAATAGATCTAATCGCGTGATTATTCCGCGAACCGTATCAGACTGCAAATTAAGGCGAATCTATTTTTCCAGAACTCGGTAACCTTATTACAGGAGCTCGAGTGGGTAGACAAATCTCTGTTTTTGCACCACTCCGAAAAAATCGGTGTGAGAGGGTGAGAGTAAAGTTGTGAGGGTCGATTGTTGTCGACCCCTTTGGCGACCAACATTGCAGATTCTCTAGAATAGTCCCTCCTCATGGAGTGGATTTTCGGCCATGCAGTCAACGCAATGGGTCTCCGTTGTGGAATCTGCGTCGGTGCCGGGATTCTACGAACTGCGGGAGCCTGCGTAGAGTCGAGGTTGTCCGACAAGAGATCCAGAGGGTGGAAACCAGAATTGTCTAGGCCAAGGCGGAGTACCAACAGGAACTATGCATTCGACGTCGTATATTTGTCCAAACTTTAGGGGCTGAATTGGAATGGGGAAAGGCGTACGCTTTATCCCCTTCCATCCATCGAAAACGCATCCACGCGGGAGAGGACCATGGGTTCCTCCCGAGGGAGCAGAACACCGGAAGTTGTTGGGTGAGTGTGCGACGCAAACAGATCGAAACTGGGCTCGAACATTCGAACAAAGATTGTCTGAGGCCACCTGACGAGAAAGCAGACCACTCCGACGGCAGTTAGAGGGTAGAGCTGGATAAGATTGTCTGCAAAAGACATTGGTCACGACCGGAATATGGACGGCTACCAAATGAGATCCGGCGCATCGATGCATCCAGAATAGCAGTCGGCGTGGTGTATAGACTGCGTGGGGGACCGAGTCACCTCCCCCCGGTGGTTCAGATACGACCACTACCGTGGACTGATCCAACACATACTTGCACCGGTACCAGATGTTCGAAATGATGGAGAGAACGGTGAACCGCCCATATTTCCAGAACATTGATATGGTTCCGAGCTTCCTGAGGAGACCAATCCGTCAGCATGAATTGTTCCAAGTGGCATCCCCATCCCGTAAGGAGTGCGCCGCTAGTTAGCTGGCTAAAGCGTGAACAGACGGGGGGAAGACGTAGCGGCCTACCGCCACCTTGTCCGAGTTCTGCTCCCACGACTCCGTTCCGGGCGAATCAAATCGGGAGCAGCGGAACTAACCTCCAAACCCTCGTGAACGAAACTCGTCGAAAAAGAATGAGGATATGAGTAGAATCGATCGGCATGTGTAATCGTCCAGTACGGAATACAGATCTACCAGCTGGCCACGAGCCCCCGTACTTTGATCCAAGCTAACGCTGGGGCTTGATGCGAATCTAAAAGAATCGCCCACATGCGATCAAAGTGCTGATCGCTCCGGCGAGGGAGTCGCTAACTCTCGAGCCAGATCCAGTCGAGCAAATGAGAGAGAGGTGACTGGACGGAACTAGATGGGATTTCGCCAAATTCAACGAGTTCCATAACTGTCTTGAGCACCAGGCTCTTGCGGGTGATAGAGCTCCATTCTTCGCCGTAGGCAGAACAACAAGCCAAGCGTCCGGTAATGAAAAGACGATCCCCGTTTGCCAGTAGGAGCGTCCATCGCCTTCGCCACTCGCGTGAAACCGCGGGTGCGGTCGAAAGACCGAAGGGTTAACAGCGGAACCTGTAGCCTCGTTTGAATTTTGATGTTGAAATTGCAGGAACCGATGAAAATCCTGATGAATAGGGCGTTAGGTATTTCGTCTTTCAGATCCAACGACGTGGCCCACTTGCCCTGGAATGAGGATGTGAGCCGGCGGTCAAGGTCCCATCCCGAATTCTGTGGCCTATAAACTTGTCAGTGGCTTGAGATTCAGGATGGGGTGCCAATCCCCGGTTTTCTTGGGAGCAAGAAGAGCTCGACCGAAAAACAGTATGTGGTGGTTCCAATGATTGGTATAATGGCGCTCTGGAAGTGCTAGAGTTATCTGACTACCTCCAGTAAAGCTCGTCTATGAGCTAAATCCACCGGCAATCTGGTAATTACGATGGATCGAATGAGCCGAAGGAGGAGAAGTGAACTCTAGGCGGTAACCACGACGAACTACGTCGTCATAACCCACACGTCCGTGATGGTCCACCCATTTTTCTGTGAAAATAGGGATTGGCTGCCCATGGGGACTATGTTCCGTGTCGGAAGCAGCGGTGAAAGCTGAACCGTCGAACTCCGGACCACTCAAAGAACCTTCTTCTGCTGATTCCACGCCCTCGTGGGCTTTTGGGACTTAGCAGCTGGGGTGAAAGACGCTTGGATCCAAAAGATTCTTGACATTTGTTTCTGGACCTCCTCCCTGTTCTTCTTCTTGGATGCAGTAGGAAGAGGAATGACCGCCTCCCTTGGGAAAGGAGGCCGAGCAGCTGTCTTGGCTGATGATGGCTGCGCAGGTGCTGCCACATTAGTGGTCTTACTGCGCTTGCTAGCAGATTCACCCTTCAAAGGCGCCATCGACTGACGCAGTTCCGATTCATTCGGACCTTTGAGCCAGACGACGGACTGTCTTGCAAAAGGGTTTCCACGAATAGCGTCGACCAATCAAGGGGACCTCGCACGCAACTTCGTGCCAAATCGGGCTCCTAGACTTGCTTAAGATGCCCGCATGCATTCTCGCGGCGTAAAGACGCCGAGAGCCAAACGATTGACTCCTGAACTGGCAATCGGCATCTCAGAACTCAGTTTGAGAAGGACATGTCATAGGAGAGAGTAGAAGGTCTCCTCGCCACTTTTGTGCCTAGAAACAACGTAAACAAGTGATTGAGCAGGATCACCTGAAATGACCCCAGACGAAGCTGCGCCAGGAAATGTTCATCGAGCGACCTAAGTTCCTCCTCCAGAAGTGGGAGTACTCAGGAGGCGACGAATGAGAACCAGCGAAGGTTGCTTGCTGATATCTTCGTCCGCAGAACCCGGGAAGGAGGTGGAAAAGTGACCCAACAAAAGTCACATGGAAGATAGCAAATGCTCAAAGCTGAATGCACATCATTGGGCGCGCAAACACCGACCCCCGTGAGGGAGCGTCCGCCATACCCCAGTGGTAACTGGATTCCTGATCCCTCGAGGTCTCCGCCACTGAGAGACCTAGGCGTAACGCCGCATTCTAAAGTAAGGCTACAACTCGGAAGGCGGGAAAGGAATGGTGCTGATTCACTTTGCTTGTCTGAAGCAGCTCCAATGGTACCCGCTGAAGGTATCTGGGTCGCTTCGTCTTTCATCCGCCGAGAAGAAGGGGAGACTCAGAACTTCCCGGAACCTGAAGGAGAGGAATCTGATTCCTCGTCAGGCTCTGCACGAGAGGATGTACCCTACGAGCACAAACGAACTTCTTAACAACATCATTAGACCCCATAGTGGAAAAGGCGCGCCACTGCTTACATTAATTAACTTGGTTGGGTCGCCTGTATCGCGCTATACCAAAGCACAGAAAGCTTGCCCTGAGTCAAATTATCCAATACTATTTCATTCTCATTTGCTCATAATAATTTCATAGACAACTTAGTAATCAATTTGTGTTGCAATAGATCAAAGCGCATAGTTTAGCGAAAATGTCAGTGGGTTAGTTCTGACATCGTCTTATACACTGGCTACTGACATATGTGAGATGCTCAGGCTGCAAAACCACACTTCTTCAAACATTTACCGATCTCATAGATCGTTCCATTATACCCTTTTGCTAGTTTCGATCGTTCGCGTTTTAAAGAGTCCAATTCACATGGACTATCGCAACCTCGTGTCACGGCGCATCGGATTTCCACTGAGTACATGCACGACCCGTGAATTAATTGGTTGGATAGATCACACGACAGGCATTATGCATGGTGCAGGGTGGTTTGACGTAATTAGCACGACGTCCTGTTTTGTTGGTGGTTTGAGGATTCTTTTGCGTGTATGGCAATGGAGTAAGCGGTGCCGGCAGCAAACCTAGACTTTATAATATTGTTGAGTGTCCGCGTAAAAGTGTGTTCGTGACGTAGAGCATCCCTGGGAGGTGACCACAAACCGGTCTCAGGTGATTGACCGTACCCAAATCGACCTGGAGGATTATGAGGACGGAAAACACCATGCGTAAATGGTGGCCCTTCAACAAAAGGCTCATCGCGGCCTTGTAAACTACTACTCGGCTGGGCAGTGACCAATGCCACATGCCTGAGTGTATACACAGCCCAGATAGCACTGCAATGGTGGTCCATAATGGGACCAATAGTATATTTTTTGGCCCTATATGGTTTACAATATGGGATTAATATTATTTTGCTCATTGGCCCAATATTGGCCATTATTATGTTTTAAGAATCTTCCGTTCCTATATTACTATTACACATGCCGGCAAACCCAAACAAAAACAACACTTCTCAATATCTACGATCTCTCGAAACTTTGGTGTCCAAATACTTCCACCACTTGGAATTAATCCCCCGGAATTTCATTGCGGTTTAAACAGAACGCACTCCTAATGCAGTTTACGTCTGGGCACCCTGGTAACGAGACAGTAGTAAGCACGCATGCGCACACGAAAACCCACTAAGGCTAAACCCGCTGGTATTCATGGATGGCCCGCCATGTTCGTCGAATTACGCATTAATGCAGCGTGGAGGCCAAATATCAGGCTATTATGTACCCCGGAAGACATAGCGTGTGACACCAATTACGGTCAAGTCAATTTTGATCACTCGTTGTCAAGGACGTGTTTGTTTTTAGTTACCGTGCGAGATGGGCTAATTTTCTGCTGTTGGGAGTAGATTTCCAACGATTAACTGATTTATAAAGCTGTTGATAGTGCCCACACCGGGAGGAGTACCGCTGTTGAGTAAAGATTTTCAGGTCAGGTAAATCATGGAGTTATAAGGTAAGTCGCTTGATCCAGTGTCACTGACTGTGACTCAGTACAGTAGCATGGCATGGTACATAACTTCATGAACTTGTACTTCGAGACTTTCTTTGTAGGCAAAGAGCAACTCGCTGAAATCTTGAAGTTGAAACAATTTGTTGAGCCCGCCACGAAGACGGAGAGAAATGACAAAACTGAAATCTCTATAAAACATTCAAATCGGCGATAAATCGTCATCTGAAGAGGTGTAGGACAGGGGATGTTATTTTGAAAGTGATTAAAAAACCTAAACCCCAAAATTTTTAATTTAAGTTTTAAATTAAAAATTAAATGCATATAGAAATTAGGACACAAGATTCTCAAAACATAATAATGAGAAATTGGATTCTTGTTTTCGCCCAATACCCAAATTTAGTGGTCTCGCTATGAGTTGAAAAATATTGGGGCTCGACTGCGTCTCGCCAATATTTTTTCAACTCATAGCTGACCATAAATTTGGGTATTGCACTTAAAGAATCCAATTTATACCAGTATTGGCCAAATATTGAGACAAAATTGGGTATATATGGATCAAGGTTATGGGCCAAGTGGCCATGTGTATTTTGTTCTCTACATTGGACCAATACGGGACCAATGAGTGCTAACAAAGTTTGTTACCGGTGTTGTGCCAATGATGGGCCTATGGTCTTTTACAACAAATATTTTTAATGGAATTTTTTCAAGCTGCTTTTTTTTAAATAAATTAATTAGATAATTTCGAGCTACTCACATAGTTATAGTTTAATTGAAACTGGTTATAATCTTTAGGATAATGTCATTGAAATAAGTGCCTGTTTAAAAACACCCATTGTGAGACATATTAGTGTTATTACTATATGTATTGACTGAGTTCTCGCCTGTATTTTAAGCAATCAATTGCTTTTAAGTCAGAATGGGCCAATGTTCTCCCAATAATGGGATCTATATTGGCTGCTTGTCTTGGGTCAATATTCTCACCACTTATTGGACAGTGAAGGGGTGACCGATATGAAGAGAGCCACGGCTGCCAATGGAAAACCATTATTGGCGCAATATGCAAGAGCCCACGGGTACCGATGCCAAGATTACCAACGAAATACCATTATTGCCCTGGAGAACCAACAAAGACCAATAAAGGCCCACCCACATCATGCCGATGCCAAGATTCACCGATGGGGAAACATTGTGTGGGCCTATATGTGGGATGAGAGGCAGCGACCGAGGTCGCTGAACCCAGAGCAAACAGGATTGGAAATAGAAATCAATCGAGCGATTTTGACCAAAGAGTTGCAAACCCTTGCCATGTTTATTTTTTTTTATTTAGAATAATCCGGTACAAATACAACAAAAATTACAAAACACTACATACAAGATATAAAGGAAACCAAAAAACCAGAAATATGCAAGGATAACCCATTGAGTCTGGATACTCATGCAAACTCATTTCCAATGGGGTCCAGCAAAAAATGGACAATGGATTGCTTGATCCAAACTGAGACAGAAAAGGTGGAATAACCATTGCAATGAGTTTGTGGTTAGACAAAAGTAGCAGTAATGCTTTGGGGACATTGCAAATTGGCTGAGATGGGTCCTTAGAGCCTGTTTGAAGGCTTGTTTCCTGGATGTGTTTAATATGCTTGGCAATGAATTCCAGTCGAGTATAGATTGGTAACAAATGATTTGAAGGTTTGACCCTTGACCCGTCGGTGACATACAAAATTCATTGCGTTGGCCTCTGGTGGCATTAGCCGTGGACAGCAGATTTCGTGTGAAAAAATGATGGAGGTAAGAGGGGCCCGACAATTAACACTTTGTGAGACATTGATGTAAACGCAATTGCCTCGTTCTATTTTGTATGTCCAGATAGTTGAGTGACCTGGGGTCAGCTTGACCGACGCTCTCTGGGGCGACATTCAAGGATGAACCGGACAGTTGTGTTTCTGAAAACAATTGCAACTTCCTCTGGTATTTCTTAGTCAAGCCTGTGGTACCAGGCGCATAGCAATAATCAAGATGACATTGGATGAGAGAAGAGCAAAGCTCTTGCGAAGTTTTTGGCCAGAAATATTGTGAGTGGCTATAAAGGAACTTCAATCTGCCAGTGGCTTTCTTCAATAGGCATCAACCATGACTTCCCAGAGAGATGTGATCAAGAAAAGCCCCAAGAGTGACAGAAATTACTGGGTGTGGATTATTTGGTCTTCATATAAGACCTGAAATTATCAGCCGTGCTAAGTTTTTTGTTTTGAGGCCAAAACAAGATTGATAAGTTCAGTGTTTCAAGCATGTAAGGAAAGCGGTTGTCAACCAGCACTATTAAACAGATTCATGTCATGGCTAAGCTATCGCATGGTTACCGGGTTTGCATCACTGGCTATAATGACAATGTCATCGGCCTACAAGAGAGAAACGTGTTTTACAGCCATTGCATGTCGTTGGAATAACAAAGGTAAAGAAAGGGCCTAAAAGACTACTTGAGGAACGCCACAAGGCATTCTTTGCCTCAGACTCAATGCCATCAATGCAGACAAAATGCTGCGGTTGGAAAGATAAGATTGCAAACCATGACGGACCATCAATGCCCATAGCCTCCCCAACTTGACGGCATAAAAAATGGTATGGTTCACCGGCACATGCTTTTGGACATCCTCCAACAGACACATGCCAACATTATTTCCCCTCTGATATTTGAGATTAGGTAGTCAGTGAGGTAAATAAGACAGTGTCTGTTGAATATCCAGAAACCGAAAGCCGGACTGATAATCGTAGATGAGATTTTATAAATAAGATATTCTTGAACCTGCCACATAGACGCATTTTCGAGGACCTGAAAAACAGTACCAAGCAAAACTTTGGGCCCGGTTTTACCGACTAAAGACGACTTTTCTTTTTAAAAATGGGATAACCTTGGGCAAGGTTCATGTATTGGGGACTGCTGCTGAAGGTGATTGACAAATTAACAATATGAGGACTAGCGGAGATTAGTTTGTTCGGCACCTCCTTCAAAAACTAGGAGCGATATCGTCAGGGCCCACAGATGTTCCATCTAGGTAGAAAGTCTTGGTAGACAAATCAAAACACTCTACTTCACGCAAAGAGACCTCACATGAGACTTGCTTTACCCTGAGAAAGCTCCTAAACTTAACCGGAAGTTAATACCGAAAACAAATGCTGTGAGAGGGTTAGTTTGCTAGTCAAAGATGAGCAATGTAGTGAAAAAATCATGATCGTCTTACAAACGGCTGATGTATCCGATATTAAAGAGCCATTGTACACTGAGGACAATTTGAGCTTTAGAGTCGGATTTGGAGTTGGCACTGTATCCAAGAACCTTGAGAATTTTCCAAAGTTGATTTTGGATGATTTTATTCGTTAAGTTTGTTCTAAAGAATTAGCTTTAGTTTTTTTACCTCACGTTGAATTGAATTACGCAAGCTGAAAAATTCATGAAAGACACATTTGATACCTTGGTTTAATGGTTGCTCATTTTGTTACGCAGCATTATTTTTTCAAAATTTCGGGACGTCACAAGGGCTGCGTACGTTGGTTTTAATACGAAATTCTTGACTTGGAGCAACCTGGCTATCACATTAGTAGAATGGATGTAAAATTCAACCCCCCCCCCGGCCTAGCTGGTGACGCAGTTAATGGAGAGGACAAGGGACCCAATCACACTCACCAAGGTGGGAAGCAAATGTGACGTTGTCATAGTTCTTCATTGATCTTAATTTAACAGTATTATGGGTATTAAATATTGTTCTTTGCCGCCTGGTGCAGTACGTCATATAGTGATCACTGATGTATAGGGGGATCCACATCATTATTGGGAGAGACCATATTTATGTGTTTTAATTACCACATGGTCTAGCAGGCTCTTTGTGGTTTTAGTCACACGAGTCGGTTGGTGATTCTTTTCTGATCTGAACCAGAAAGGCATTAAGTTTAGGTATGATTTACGAAATGAGTCATTGCTTTGTTTAATAAATCATATTAAGTCTCCTAGATATAGGATCTTGTGCAGGATCAAGATTGGAAAGTAAGGTGTTCAAAGAGTTAGTGATGGAAGTCCGGTGTCCGTTATGGCGGTCACTGTGCCTACTAGTGAGGTTTAGTATGAGGGCGGGAGCAGTATGTCAACCCAGATGGCTTCTAGGTTGTTGTGCTGGAAAAAAAAAGGTCCCTTTTTTTTCATCTCGAATGTTGAATGGTAAGTCCGAACGTATGTAGATCAAACCGCCACCGGATCTGTTACGGTCATGACGGACGACGTTATAGTTGTAAATTTTAATCTCGTCATCAGACACAGATGATTCATGCAGTCACTGAGATGGTAGCAAACATTGGATTCCTGGGCCAATAAGTCTACTTCGGACAGCGTTGAAGGTAACGACCCTCGCATTCAGATGTAAAAAATGAAACACTCGCGTTGGAAACAATCAAGGTCTGGACCTGGAGTTAGTTGCAGTACTTGTGGCCTGAGTGCTACATAGAACCAGTAGTAGAAGTAGGTAGTAAGCTTACCCATATTGAGACTCTGCAAGGTTGCAGAATCTGCACCTATAAAGGTACAGTGTGGAAGGGAAAAAAAATATTGTTGTGCGTGAAGCCGGATAAGCGCTGGCCACAATCCAGGTGAGACTCAAGGTTTGAGGTCTGACATGACTCCAATATGTTTTCAAGTACACTCGTAGTGGCAGGACCAGATACACGGTGTAGGTGATTGAAGTCGTGTCAGTAAGCCCAGTGGTATGATCACCCCGGGGTGCTCAACAGACAGGCCGATCTGAGCCCCCGTTGCATGACGCCGAGGCTATTGAGGCAACAACCCCCGTCACGATCCTAAAAGGGGACCTTGAAACAGGCCTTTGAATCAAGGTCGACTCTTGGGATCGTGGCTTCCCCTCAAGAGAGGAAGACTTGAAACAAGGTAGTGTCCTTGGGCTTCTCAAATGGATTAACAGCACAATCTTGTGCTGAATTCTCCAAGAAGGCCACCGGGGGGGAAACAAGCTCGCTCCCTGAGAGGGCAGAACCCGAGCAGGGGGATAACCCGCCCTAAGAGGGACTTAGACCCGGCCGCGAACTGGGGGATAACCCTCTGGCCTCCCTACCCCGAAGGGAACGGGGGGCGACCTGAGGCAAGATGGGCTGGAGGGAAACACTGCACTCAGTGCCCAAAACCGTACCCAAGGATAAGCGACCCCGGGGTGGGTTAGCGGGGGTGGGGCGTGATGAATATCTGCACGAACTGTACTACATCAACCCTAGATACACAGCGTCGTCCGGCAACCCCTTGGTATCGAGGAAAGAGAGGGGGAAAACAGCCCGGATGATCCAGTACCACCTTGCACGAGCGATCCACGAGAATCTGCCTCAAGGTGACGACAACCAATTATTTATCTTTTTCTTTCTACCCCCACACATATCACCTTTACCTTTTTAAGGCTTCTTTGGACGAAGACCCAAACGCCCGCAGGCACGGTTGTTTCAGGCGATCCCTGGTGGACGGCACTAAAGCCTATACACAGGGGACAAGGGGACTGGCGAGAACAAGGGAATGGGGGTCATCAAATCAATTGCGCCCCCCCGCATTGGAAACAAAACAGCATGCTGAAAGAAAAAGGGAAATATAGCCGCGACAAAAGATCTTTTTTAACAACAAAAAATGGAGAAAGAAAGGAAAACAGAGAAGTTCACCTAAAAAAAACGCGCAATTCTATGTCTAACGACGTTTCAATACAAGTCACCCCCGTCACACTGACAGCCTGTATGAGAAAGCATGGGGAAACCCGTGTAAAGGTCTAAAAAAGTAAACAAAGTTACTATGTTCAAACATTTTCCAAGTGCCATAACAATGTTGTAACAGTACATAGAACTAGGTTTTACATACATACACTAAGGTCCGAAAACGTTGATAACCATTTCTGCTACCAAAAAAAAAGGCCGTGGGGCAAAGAGGCCCAAAAATCGCCAGAAAAATGGCAAACACGGGCCTAAAATAGACAAAACGAACAAGAACGTGGGTCAAAACATCCTACCAATTAGCGACATCGGTATAGAGAGCTAGCATTTTCAAGGCCAAAAACCCTTCAAAGTACGAGCTAACTAGAACGATACCGGTCTCTTTTGGCTGTCAGAAATTAAAAGGGCGAGTACATGTGCGGGTTGCCCGACTTCCTTTCCAGGGTGTCGGTTGCCGGTTTAAGGTAGTGATTTGTTATTTTATGAATGTAGGTATTCATATCTGAGAGCTGGTTCTCCTTTTAGAAAGATGCAAAGATTTTATCATCTACGCTAAAAGTAAGGAGTAATAGGCGATTAGATATACGAGTTACCTCCCCAACAGAGCAAATTAATCATAATGATTTAAAAATGTTATCTTCGTTATTCAAATGTTGCCAAAAAAACAGCAAAAAAGGACACACAAACACCCCTTTTTGCCCAAATTTTAAAGATCCTTATTGCATACTCCCGTCAAATGGGTTCAAATATATAGAAAAATTTGGCAAAAATTCAGATTTTAGTCATGGTTCAAGGATGAATATATTGTTTGTTTTCATAATTTTATTTCAATGACCTCTGATGCCCTCTAAATGACCCCTAGTTGACCTCCCACAGTTTACAAAAATGCGGCATCTGGACAGCGATTTACAGTGATATGTTGTGGTGAGTATTACCTCCGGTAGGGGTTACTCCTTTTGCCTTTTTGCCCATTTTCCGCTTTACTATAATTTAGGGCAGGCATAACTAGTTAGAACGTTCTTCATTTGTTTGAGATCGTCAAAATCCCTGATGACCAGGAGGTGATATAAACCAACTCCTTTAACAATTTGTAAAATTACCACTAATCATCTCCTTTTGGACTACAATTCAACGAACCTGGAATTTTCGGCGTGTAATACTGTCTTCCTCAGACGGTGTCCAGGTTAATGTAACTGATGGACTTGCCCATTTAGAAAAGCGACCCGAAATGCATTTTGAGTCGACTTTAATAACCCCACCGGACAAAACTTGTTGAGATATCTCATTTTGTTCAGTGCATATTCTTTAAGAATTCAGCATTTGTATG
>JAMKCH010008273.1:0-31158 GCA_023653785.1 Ophioderma brevispina
TCAGACATTGCTGCTACAAAAAGTAAACTGGGAAATTATTTATGACATCATAACAAATCTATTACCACTGATTTTGTGATCTTTGTTTGTCTTCAGAATGCAATCGTTCATGTCTTCATCATACCGCTGCTCCATACACTGATACAACATCATCATTGTTAGAGTGCAGGGTCATAGCACTGTTATCATCACACTGCTGAGTAAAACAAGGGAACTCTGAGAGTTGCAAATATTCTGCTGGTTTCCGTCTTATGTGCTATAATATGCCCCTAAACAATATATCAAAAATCAACTTTTGCAAAGATTTTTTTTTTAAAACGGTTTTTTAATTTTATTAATTTTGATCATTTTGGAAAATATACAAAGGGTATACATATTTTTAACCAACTGAGTTTAAGGTCAACTCTTTCCAAAATCAAGAAAAAAACAATATTTAATTATTTTATACATTTTTCAATTTGTGAGATTAAAGATAGACAAAATTTAAAGAAAAAAAATGTAAACATAAAAGATCCTCAGAAAATGCAATTTCTTTGGAAAATTAGTACCACTCCTTGTAAAATGTTATTTTATTTCTTTGCAATATTTTCTTACAATTATAATCTGGTTATGTATTTAGCTTCAAAGATAAGCTTATGTGATTTTCTTTCATATAAAGTCCATTTGTATTTTTGTATTTTATCAACCAAATTCTGCGATATTGATCACTATCGATCATAACTTTTCCCACGTCACTTTTAGGATTGCCAGCCGGGTCAGAAATAAAGAGGAGACTTTAATGATAATTTTTAACATGGCTGGCAGCTCTGGAATATTGGGTTGAGTCGAAAGCTTAACTAAGACTTTGGTCCAAATGGCCTCTCCTCTCTATGTTGTCTGTGATGTCTGTTGTTGATTTCTGTTTTTGTGAAAATGGTTAACTGTGCTTGTACTAGTCACATACTTGGATGGATTTTAAACCCACACTTCAGTCATAGGAATCACATGGGATCTCTCCTTTGCTGATGAGGTCAAAGGTCCATCCAAGGCAAGGTCATGTAGGTCAATTGTAAGATAGGCTGAAAATGTAAAATTGACCTAAATTGAAATTTAAGTTCAATTGGAACCAACTTGAACCATAGGTGTCAACAATTGGTCCCTCATATGTTATGAGGTCAAAGGTCCTGTGAGGTCCAAGTTGTAAGATAGGTTAAAATAAAATTGCCTAAATTGAAAAGTTTAAGTTTCAATTGGAACAAACTTGAATCATAAGGTTGCACTTGGGGTCCCTCATTGTTAATGAGGTCAAAGAGGTCACATGCCAAGGGCAAAGGTCAATGAGACGCTCTCATTACAACCGCGATCGGCAGCGCCTGCGGCTCCGAACTCGATGTATTTTTTGTAACATGACCTCTGGTACAAGTTCCCGGATGGAAAGGGCACCGACTGAGATGCATTTCGGGGATTGTTGTGGCAAATAGTCAGTGTTGAGAGACCAGCCTCAGGGAATCAGCGTAATGCTGTTGCAATGCTGTTGAACTTTGGATGAAATTTTATCATGTCTAGTCCAGCAGACGTTGGTTAGTTAAACTGCATTTCCTGGAAAACGAACAACTTTTAAAAGTTAGAACAAGTGGATTCTTCTCAGAAAAAAGGACTCCATTGATTACCATAGATTTTTTCTACTTGTGAGGAGTGCGCCACTTCATGTAATTTAATGAACGTATTTCTCTGTGTACACGGTGCCTATTACATCATGTGCAAAAATCAGAACCTTTTTCGACGATTTTTTTTAGGGGACACCTGATATTTGAAATCTCTCGTGCACCTTTAAATCGATATAGACTATAGCTCTACATCTCACTCAGCAGTAGGATTTTTGTAGTAGGCCTATTTAGTACAGTTAGTGTTTAATTACATATAATACTATAGCTACATAGCAGATACAACACGCCTCTAGGCACTTTCACACCTGCGGGTAAGCACTAAGAATCATTGTATATCGATGAGGAAACAATGGGTATTTGATGTACATACATTAACTAGTACATTAGTAGTGGTTTTGTGCACTACTCTGGATTGCTGGAATAGATTGTTACCATGGTACCCATGTAATATAGGAAGTACTGAAGAGAAAAGCCTTTCAGAAAAAATGACTAGAAAGGTGTAGTTGCTAAGGCTAGACCTATAAATGCAAATTAATTGGAAGTGGTGAATGTTTTAATTTATATGTCAGGTATAATGGTGAAGCTTTGGTGATGTATTGTTGGAGAATTGCAGGGGGCAGTAGAAAATGTATTGTGGCATTGAAGTGAACTTATGTGTCGAATTAGGTCGTGATGGCAAAAAAAAGTTAGACCAGGTTTAAAGTTAGACCTATCTTAGTGTGCATACGGACCCTTAGGCTCTGTATCCAAAGTGTTAGAACCGGGTCTAAAGTTAACCTGTCTAAGTGTAATTTTAGTCCCACCAGAAAAGACATTTTCCTTGCATTGACATGAACATATTTTGTATTTATTTTGAAATTTGCATGTTAAATCTTTTAAACTTTGCTAGTTAATTTTTAAAGAAAATGAAATAACTGTCAATTTTGGACGAAACTAATTTTGACTTAGACCAGGTCTCGCTTTAAACCTGGTCTAACTTTGTTGTGGGCAGGACCGTAGAGACTAAGTACCATTTTTAGACCATCTACAGGTTATGGCGTCAGGGTGTTGTGTGTGGTGTGTACACAGTGTATGTTAGGTTTGTGTGTTGTGTCTTTTGATATTCTCGCCCTGTTGAAAATTGTTGTGGTCTCTGTTGTTTGTGTCCCTATCTGTGTGCCCCACACACAACCATCCATTCTTTTAGACTTGGGGCAGTCATCACAAGATGGGTTCGGATTTTTGGCTAGAAAAACACTGACAAAAATGGCACAAAACGACAAGTAATTATATTTTTTGAGGTAAAAAATTACTTTTCTTACTCATCATTTCTTTGAGATAAAAAGTAAAGCTTACTCCACTTTTTCAGTTCTGTCATTTTAACCAGCTAAAAATTGGTAAAAAATGATATTTATTTCACCATGAAAAAGCAGTTAAATACTTTCCATCTGCCGCAATACCCGCAAACCCTGTTTAATATTCTTTTGTTTGTGTCTAGTTGGCCGAAAGAGGATGGAGAGTGGACACCAATCTCGACTCATTCCTCCTGATGCTTCGTCAGGCAATTTACCAGGAGGAGAACTGAGAAGGAGATCAGCGGAAGATGAAGATGAAAACTCATGATGATGAGAGAGTCTCTCACTGAAGGAGATCTTATTAGTGTATCCTTGGTAAATCCAGTGATAAAATCATCACATCTTAAAACTGTGAAATAATAGGTCTGTAAATGATGTGTTATTTAGGCTAAGTGATAGCAAAGAGAGACATTGGACATACAAAATCTCATGCATACTCCGTAAAGATTTTTGGCCCCCAAAACTACGTTGGGAGGGCCTTTATGATCATGCAGGTGGATGAATGCCTGATGTCTGAAATTTCTAATCCACTCTACAGGACTAAACCGATTAGTCAGTGAACTTCTAACATTGGCACGGTGATAGTATACAAATATGCACTGCCTAAGAATGCATAGTATACAACTACTACATGGTTAGAGGGGGAAATGGGCACCACTTAATTTTCCCGAGGTACTGGCTAAGAGGTTATCACCCAGAACCTGAAGGGTGAGAGGCACGTAGCCAGTACAAAGGGGAAATAGTGTGCCATATTTCCATTGTAGGTACGTTATCCACCAGTGGACTATCGGCGGACCCCTCACAATAGTCCGCTGTGGAATAAATGCGCACGGGTCCTCAACTAGTCCACTGGTGGGATAATTGCGCACGGGATCAAATAGTCCGCTAGTGACTAATGACGCGCACTGGGTGCGCAAAAAAAAAACTCCGTCCCTATAAGAAAAGCGTGGATCATTTACGCGCACGCGAGCCTCAAATAGTCCGCTAGTGGAATAATGGAAAGGAGCCTCAAATAAGTCCGCTTAGTGGGACAATAATTGCGCATGGGTGCGCAAAAAAACTCTGTCCCTATAAGGAAGCGGTGGATAATTGCGCCCAGGATCCTCAAATAGTCCACTGGTGGAATATAATTGCGCACGGGATCCTCAAACAGTCCACTAGTGGAAAGATCCGCGCACGTTAAGCATTTCAGCGCACGGGATCCTCAAATAGTTTCTGAAGTGAATAACGCGAAATGGGATCCTCAAATAGTCCACGTCGACATCCGCGGCACATGGACATTTCCGCGCACAGGATCCTCAAATAGTCCACGTTGGTCATCCGACAATTCATGGGATAATTTCCTCGAACGGGAATCCTCAAATAGTCTACCGTCGGATCATCCGCGCACGTGGATCATTTCCGCGCACGTAGATCATTTACGCGCACAGGATCTTTAAATAGTCCACTATAAGAGTAGCCGCGCACGTGGATAATTTCCGCGCACGGAATCCAAATAGTCGTTCGTGGAATTATCGCGCACGGGATCCTCAAACAGTCCACTATCGGAGCATCCGCGCGCGTGGATCTTTCCCGCGCATGGGTTCCTCAAATAGTCCACTGTCAGAGACGGGATCCTCAAATAGTGCACAATTTTGCACGGGCAGCCCCATTTTTTTTAAGGAGATGTTTTGCGGCACAGTTGTATTAGTTATTGGCTAGTAAACATATATACCGTGAATGGTAAAGCTCGAACTTCTGTTTGATTTTTGTTATGAGACTAGCGGAGGCCGCGCTTTGCGCTAGTCCGCTAAAATGAGTGACGGTAGCTTTAGCGATCACGAAACGGAAAGCATAGGCCTATGTTCCTATTTCTAAATATTTAAAACGCAAATATTTCATCCCGTTAATTTCTAGCGGACGATTTGAGGATCCCGTGCGCTGATCTTGATGAATGATGAAATGATCCACGGTGCGCGGATGCTCTACAGTGGAGTAGTTGAGGATCCCGTGCTCACTATCGGAATATATGAGGATCCTGTTGCGCAAAACCATTCAACTAGGCGGGGACTATTTGAGGATCCCGTGCGCGGAAATAACCACGTTTTCCTTATAGGGACGTAGTTTTTTGCGCACCCGTGCCGCAATTCATTCCATAGTGGACTATTTGAGGATCCCGTGCGCAATTATATTCCACTAGCGGACTATTTGTGGAGGGGTCGCAGATAGTCCACTAGTGGATTGCTTACCCCATAACTCAATTTCCTAATATTAAACCAAGTAGTATTTGTTTTATTACACCTCGCGTGATCTGGTTTGGGGGACAAGGTTGTTGGGAAAATAGATCCATCTACTTCCTTAGGGAAATAGCATTGCATATTAGGAATCAGCCAATGAAATAGCATGATTTTGGTCTTGAATATTCATGAGGGGTGTAATAAAAAAAAATATCACAAGGACAAATTTTGGCGTCTCCATTTCACAGCACACAGGCGAGTGAAGTGGAATACCCAAAATTTGTCCGAGTGATATATATTTTACCGTGATATCACGAATATAAAAGCAGTCTATATTTGTTTTACCATATCACATGGATTCTTACCACAGTGCAAGAGTACAAGGTAAGAACTATTGCACGGCTCAAATTGTTCGAATGAGTTATGAATATAATGAGTCATTTGCATATTTTCAATCAACTTTTTGAATGGCTCAGATTGTGTGAGAATTAAAATATAAGGAGCCCATTGCATTTTTTAATCAAATGTTGATTAAACCACAGTTGTGGGGGGGACATATTAGTTAGCATTGCATAATTCTTGTTCAGTCTGGATATTTTTTATTTTTAAAAAGGTTACACAGATTTTTAAGGTTATAAGGGAATCATTTCCTTGAGATGGTCCAAGGATAAATTATTTTGCATCATATTTTGTTTCTTTAACATTAACATGATTACAGCAGAAGTTCAAACACTGTATTCCAAGGGGAACGGTGCTCTGTCTCTACACACAAGAAGCCGACAATGGAAGGTGGGTATTATATGGCCTTCACATCAAATATCACCTACCTTACCTGAGTAGGAGGCAGGGATTTTGCATTTGCATTATCCTAATCCTTATTTCAAGCTTTTCATCTGCTCCGCTAGGAGAGACCTTTTCTTCTTTACCTTGGGAGGGAAAAGGGCAAGGGGAAGGGGGGGGAAGGATGGTAAGAAGGGGAAGGGGAGATGGGAAGAGGAAGGTGGCACTTTACAGAGGAAGGTGGTAGTTGTATATGCCCATAGGAACTGTATGAACCTTTTCAAGTTGATTTTTCCATCCACACACACATTTATTTCATTCCAAAGATTCTCACCTTTTATGAAAGAAAGTGTTTTTTGCCCATTTTTTACTTCAAACACCTTCAAAATTTAATGCAAGTGAAGTTTCAAGCCCTTTGTTTCAAACACCGAACAACCCAGATTTAATTCCAGAGACCCATATATTTATGCCCCAAATCAGTCATTGCCTGTCCTGTGTAAAATCTGGGCACTACAATAACAAACCAAGAGTTCTATGTTTCATCCATTTTTACAATTACGAATGATCCAACAGTGGCATTTTTTGTGCTCAAAAAAGCATCAAACAACACCCCTATCTGCCACATTAAAATTTCGGTGCGCCCACCATATTACGGTCCCACGGCTAGCATCGGTACGCCCCACCATATGACGTCACTGGCGCCCAGAATCCTTGCTCTTTTTTGTGTCTCAGTAGGGTCGCCATGTTTAATTTTGTTTACTGGGATTTAAACACATAATTTTTTCCCCATCACGCGTTTTAATTGGAGACTAAAGATCTATATTTCATATCTGTATAAGTCTACGTTGTCTACGGCTGATCGGAAGTTTTGGATGATGTTGTGTGGATGGTGTTTTTTTGAAGAACTTTCAGATCTGACTATCGTAGGTTCAGAAATTCGCAGTTCAGATTTGGAAGCGTTTGACATAAGATCAGATATATATTATATGTGTGATCCCATTACAACATGGTGCCCCCCGCGAGCCTCATGCCTCTTGTTTCGCGCTGCTCGTCTTGCGGGTATTAAGTGGGCTTATTCCTTAGGCAAGGTTAGGTCCCCCTACGTAAGTCCACACTTAGACCGTCAGAGCATTTTGGGGATATGTTTGGTCCCTGTGTCGTGTCGGCGCCCTTGCATTAGTTTCATCATTGTTTTTCGCCCTTGTCCGAAGCCTCGCGGTGCCCATGTCTTAATGTTCTTCTATTTTCTACCATGCTTATGCCGCTGAATCTCAAAATTTTTCTTAAATTTTGGGGGGGGGGGGGTGCACTGTTCTTCTGTCTGTCGTGCTTGTCTTCCTTCCCTGGCTTTTTCTGTTTCCAACCCTTTGGATTCCTGTTTCTCGGCGCAGGTTTATCACTTTTGTACCTAACATTGTTTACAAGTGCTTTTTCTTCTTGATGTTTGCAGCTATATGAATCCCGCCGTCTACACCGAGGTGTACAAGATGTCAGCATGCAAGGGTCCTTCGAAGACAGACAAAAAGATTACCTCATGACTATTGGGAAATGTAGAAATGTACAAGATATGTCCTTGTAACATTCACAAAGGGTGGACGGAATTGAAGATTCAGAAGTACTTTGACAAAAAAAAAAAAAATTTTTTGGAAAATTTTGGATGTATATTGGAGAGAATTAAGAAGACTAAGGCTAAGGCTAAGAACTTATACCTTCTCGTCGGGGCATCTCCCTCCGGGTCATCCGCCGGTGAAATCTCTACCCCGACCTCTCCACCTAAAGAAGTTCAAGACTACACAAAGTTCTAAAACCTTGGAATCTAGTCTCCAGGCGATGTTTACGACAGTGGCCACGGAGGCTTGTCAGCCATTAATAGGGCTAACCTGTCCAGCCACTCCTGCAGTATGCAAGATAAAGGGCCAGTTATTGATGTTAACCCAGGTGGATTAATTGATTATTTATGATTGGCTGGTCAATGTCCACCCTTTCCATTCACAGTGAATTGGAAAGTTTCAACGGTTGAGTAGTCCGACGGTGCCGCTCATTATAAGCTAAAAGAAATCCATCATGTCTTTTTGACGGCTCTATTCATCAAGTGTCCGACGACTGCGTCAATCAACTGGAAGAACTTCTGCCTCAGTTCAGTGATGATTCACAATACCTAACCAATCATGCTGGCACTTATTCCCAGGCGAATGATAATCAACTTCAGTCCACCGGCGCCCCGTGGCTCTACAGATGGTGGGTATGATAATGAAGAGGGCGACTTCCGTGCCGCGGCGATGAATCTCAACGACCGTGTTAAACCTATTTGATATAATAGAGTTATTGATAGGGGTACCGGTGGGTACTCGGGATCGGTCGCTTTCAGTAATAGATGTGGTGGCTTGCGTTACTATGATATAGAGAATAGTAAATAGAAGATGATTATTCCAGAAGTCGGCTCTACGTCCTCCTTGACGGCCGTGCATCTCGTCCCGTGGTGTTGACTCAGTCTATTCCAACTAGGACCGCCGCTGTTACCGATGTGTACGACAAGCCATGAAACTTATTTAAAGGAACATATGACTTTTATTACGGCGTTAGTTATTCCTTTCAACGGAGTCAGACCTATTCCGCCCCGACTCCGAGAAATTAAAGTGTTGATGTAGAGGTGTGTAAACAACGAGAAGGAATAGGTTTCTACTCCACCGTACTTCCAAGTCTCCTATTGTTTCCGGTTCTCCAGTTCGTTATCTAGACTTCTTCGGGCCGTCGCCAGTCGTTTCCCGCGGACAGAATACTTCATACTGTTCCCTCGCCTATTCACCGTTGGGGTCGCCGTTCTTTCGCTTCAGCTTTTTGTTCGCCCGTCTGCTTACCATCTAACCCAATCGACCAGCCCGTTTCATGCTTCCAGGAAGGGTTCTCCTTCTTCGATCTCTTATCTGGTTTCCAGAAAGGATAAGGAGCATTCTTCTACTTCCTATAGCCTCGCTCCCTCCAGAGATCCAGTTCAATACGCAAGCCATCCAGTGATAGTTACCGTAGAAGACTTCTTCTGAGAGAAGTAAGATTTGAAATGTGGTCGTAAAAGGGATTTCTTCTCGAGGGACATCACAGCCGTCGCGGCCGTCGTTTCTCCAGATAGGGATGGCCTCTGTGCTAAGAATACTTTCTCCTCTCGTCTAGAAAGTTCATTCAAGTAGTAAGAGAAAGCATCCATGAACTCTTACTAGCCATGACTACCGAAATCTAAGGCCTCTCCTTCAGGTACTTCCCCACGTCATCTGTCCAAGTCCCATGACCGAAAGATTCTTCAGGTTCAAGACATAGTGAAAAGTCATCTCATATGTCCATTAAATCAAAGACAGTTTATCATGAGAATACGTCAGTGGCCTTCTCTCGGCGAACTGATTCTCGCCCCAGACTCGTTCCTCTGGTGAAAGTCAATTGCCCGCTTATAGTGGATCCTTCCCAAGAAAAGATCTAAAGTTGATTGATGTCTCTGATAAATCTAATCAAGCTAATGCTAAAGTTCTTTACTCCAAGACTGGAGTAAGTTATCTGTGTCCTGATGAATAAAGAGAAGTCCGCCGTGCCACATGAAGTACTGAACTCCCGAAGGTGCTAGATTCTGATAACTTGGATGAGGATTATCCTCTGGTGAATCAACTAATGTGAGTCATCACAGAAATGAGCCTAACCTGATGCCTGCTCCTACCATGTTTCTTTCTCCTCGAGTTCAAGCCACAGAAACTACTTACTCACCAGTATCGCACTGAGGGCTACTCCATGTGTTGCACAATCTAGTCAAGGTAATTCAAGTCAAGAGCGCACTAGTGATAATTTGTGTAAAGATACTGAGCTGTGTTTTGAGGATACGAAGTTAAGAAGACAATTTCCCAAATAGTTGGAGCTCCTATTCCGATGTTGACTCCCTTATGATGGAAGACTTTAAAGACCTACTTTAATATCTCCAGAGTTGCTTGCACCGGTTGTTTGCAGCTGTTGGTTCCTCGGTGTTTGAAAGGTGATTCTGCTACTCCTCACGTTCTACAACTTCGGACTTGTTTGGGGCCCGCAAAGCATTATGGAAACGGGTAGTAAAGCCTATCATTCCTGTTCGACAGACTTAAGACAGACTATTGATAAGGATTCAGAAGTCTTTTGGACTGATTCTCAGAGAAGACTCCCCTTTCTCAGATGGCTTCCTGAGTCTTTCCCTTCACGTGAGGAAGATCAAGAATTCTTCTCTGTACCTTTGGTTCCTAGACCTTGCTGGGATAAATGAAATCTGATGAGAAGACTTTATGCAAGCCAAGACCATGCCCTCAGTTGTGTTTGAAGGCGGTTCTTCTAAGAACATAAGAAACCTGTCCATAGAGTTGATTCATGGAGGGTAAAGACGCCGATCTCCGCCATTTGGAACAGATCGCTCGTGATGGAATGAGAACTTCAAATGTAACCTTGTTGTCTCTTAGCCACCTTATGTACGGGTTCTTGGAGCCTATGTAGAGCTGTCTATGAAGCTATTGAGAGATGCCTTTTACTATGAGAGATCTTCATCACGTTTCTGCAGAGCTTTCACGAAGATTGCTTACCAGTTAGTGGCTCTAAGAAGAAAGAATGCTGTTGATGCTTTGAATTTTACAGCCAAGAAGTTCTCCTTAGCGCTCCAGAGGAAATGACTCTTTGGAGACTGGTCCTAGTTTTAGCTTCTCATGAGAGAACGTGTAAGGCTGCAGATCAAGCTACCAAGATGTCTAATAGTAACCAGTCCAGAGGCTCCTCCAATATAGACCTTATAGATACAGACCTTATGATTATGGCTACCGCAGAAGGTCCTCCGCCTCCAGCTATGGTCCTGCCAATAAGGAATTGATGTTCCTTTCGGAAGTCGGAATAATGGGCTTTTAACAGATACAAGTTCCTCCAAC
Source organism: Ophioderma brevispina (assembly GCA_023653785.1). Classification (NCBI taxonomy): domain Eukaryota; kingdom Metazoa; phylum Echinodermata; class Ophiuroidea; order Amphilepidida; family Ophiodermatidae; genus Ophioderma; species Ophioderma brevispina. Next base: position 10,893 of record JAMKCH010008273.1, read on the forward strand.
TATGGAGGCTCTAGACAGTTCACAAGCTATTCTTCCTACTCCAGACGTAGAGGAGCCAGACGTGGCGCGAGTAGGGGAGGAAAGTACAATTGACTCCTACCTACCTTTGACGCCAGTAGGGGGCGTCTGAAGTTTTTTCCTCCCGGCGTGGCGATCGTTAACCTCGGATCAATGGATTCTACAAACTATTTCAAAGGTTTCCCATTTGGGAGTTTACCGATCTCTTCCGCCGATGAGAGTCAGATTCTGCAATACGCCTAGGCCAAAAGAAGACTTTAAAGGCTATGAATATTAAGAAGGGGAAATTGAAAGATGGGCTAAAAAGAATGCAATTTTTCCATAAAGAGACTATGGAAGCTTCTATTCGATTTTCTTCCTTGGCTCCAAAAACAGAAGACCTCAGACCTATCATAAATCTACGCCCTCTGAACAGATTTATTCGACCAAGACATTTCAGAATGGAAACCCTTTCAGCGGTCATCAAAGAGTTGAAGAAGGGCTGGTTCGGCGCGACATTTGATTTAAAAGACGCCTACCTCCATGTTCCAGTTTTTCCTCCTCATCAAAAATGGCTTCGCTTCAGATTCGACAACCAGTCTTTTCAATTCCAAGTTCTGCCATTCGGACTTTCAACTGCTCCCCTTACCTTTACAAGACTAGTAAAGACAGTGGCAGAACATCTGAGAAGGAGGGGCGTCCAAATTTTCGTCTATCTCGACGATTGGTTGATTGTAGCCCCAAGCAAATCAAGTCTGTTAAAGCAGTTAACTGTGGTTATGAATACGGTGAAAGAGTTGGGCTTTATGATAAACCTAAAGAAATCCGTCTTATATTCCAAGCCAGACACCGAGTTCCTATGAGCGATTTTGGACTTGAAAACAGCCAAGCTTTTCCAACAGAAGATAGAATTTCAAGATTGAGGGATGTATCCTGCTCATTCTGAAGAGGAATTTTTCTCCGGCTCATATATGGCTTCCGCTGCTTAGGGATGATGGCAAGTTTGGTAGACCTTCTACCCTTCTGCAGATTGAGGATGAGACTTCTCCAGCTACACCTCCGGAGTTACTACAGAGACTACAGTCACGATTCTGAACCGTCAAGGACGTTTAAAGCCAAAGATGCCGAAGCACATTACGTGTATGTTAAGACAACGAAGGAATCTTATGTGGGAAAGAAGTTCCAGGAGGCTCCTCATCAAGTTATTATAACAACAGATGCTTCGAAGACAGGGAGCATACATGAGATCCCCAGAATGAGGAGTAGGTCAAGATGATAAGGAGGAAGTCCAATATAAATGTCCTAGAGTTGACTAGCAAGTCTTACCACGCTCTAAACGGTTCAAACAAAGAGTCGTGGAAGTCAGTGAAAATCAGATAAGACCTTCCACGTTTTGCCTACATAAATCACCAAGGAGGGACAAGAGTATCCCCATGTGCACTACAACCATCCGCCTCCTCTCTTGGTGCCAGTATATTTAATTCCCTCAAGGCGGACATCTCCAGGAGTCATAAACTGTATCGCAGACATTCTTTCCAGAGGAAAATCAGGCAAGATGATAGCTTACTCGGAATCAACCAAGGAGTGGCATCTCAACAGCCGCATATGCCAGATGATTGTTCAAACATTAAAGGCCCATGGTAGATTGTTTGCGAACAGCAAAAATCACCAACTCCAAACATACTGCACGTGGCTGGAAACGGAAGAGAAAGCTGGGTGAAGGGACTGCTGTACAATAAGTTGGGGGAGGAGAACTGCTGCATTAGCCTTTCCACCGATAACAATTCTGGCAAAGTACTGACGAAGTTTTAGCAATCAAGGACATGCAAGATGCTGCTTGTAGCCCCATTTTTGGCCACGCAGGTTTGTTTTTTGAGGATGGTCAGCATGCTGGAAGACCATCCAAGAATGATCCTTTAAGGCAAAATCTATTGGTGGACGAAGAAGAAGAAACGAGAGTGTAGCTCCAAAGACTAAGTCTCTACACTTGACTGTGTGGCCTCTCTCAAGCTCGCCTTCAAACGCAAGGGCTGTTCAGAAGAAGCTGCCTCCCTGACGGCGGAGCACGAAGGAAGTCTACCACCCCTCCATTATCTACATAAGCCGACTTCGACTATTCAATGTCTGGTGCAAGAAACTTAGGTTTATCCGTCATACTCTTCCCTCTGTAAGGAAACGTGGCTAACTTCCTGACGTCTCTCTTTTCAAGAAAATCTCCAGCCTTCGACTATTAGAACTACCTGTCGGCCATTTCTACTATCCATGATAGCCCGTACTGATTAGAGAAGATAGGGTCTCTCGGATCTCATTAAATGAATGTTTCATAAACGTCAACTATCGAAACGTCACTCCTCTTGGGATCTCCATTAGTCCTACAATAACGTACCTGGAGAGCCGTTTGAAAAACCTTTGGAACAAAGCCCTCTCCTTGACTTGACAAAAAGACAGCATTCCTCCTTATGGCCGCGTCTACCAGAAGGTGTTCCGAATTCATGCGTTATCTACCGACAAGTAATATGAGATTCTCGGACTCTCACAATGATACTCTTCTTCTCGTGCTGTTTTCATGGCTAAAACTCAGACACTCATTTATGCACTCTCACCCAATGTACTTGCCAGAACTACCAATGTTCTGGTGATCCTAAGGAAAATCTGGTGTCCAGTCAGAGCTCTCCTACCATTATTAACCACCGCATGCCTTCTTTGATGAAATCAATGGATTCTTCAATTTCTGACCACCTCTTATATACTACAATAAAACCTTACAAACCGGCAACAAAGCAAACATGATCACTCTGGGTCCTTCCCCTCATCTCTGATGCTTTAAAGTGAAAGCCTCGTCACTGTACAGTAACATCGCCCTTACCCATGCATCCTGAGATAAGAAGTCCAGCAACATCTTGGGCTTTTCACTTATGAGTGAACATTCCTGATAATTATGGACTCAGCAGGATGGAGGACGCCTACTTCATTTCAAAATATTTATATGAAAAGGACCGTGGCCAAACCGTGGCCAAAAACCATCTGGTCAGCAAAGCAGTCAGAGTATAGTATGGGGCGGTTTGTTGATGGTTTGAGATTTTTGGCTTTTTTGCTACAATTGGAATTTTTTGTCTAAAATGTAGATATGGTCCCAAAAGCCAAATCAAATTGTTACAATTTTTTTATCCCTTCCGTTTGGCGCCTCTTGTTTCAAAATGCCTGCCAATTTTCACCATATGTTGCTCTATATCTGGACTTCTGAGCACACAGAGGCTCAAATTAGTGGCATACCAATGTTTGGTGATTGTCAAGGAACACCAATATCACATCCAGAAAGTCCGCAGAATAGTTTACTTCAAGAGGTTATCTCAAATTTCAAAAGGCCGGCCATTTTAAAACTATTTGCTCTCATAATCTGTGCACTTCTGATAAACATAGGAGGCCTCAAGCTGGTGGCAAAACCCATGCTTGTGATGTCATGAAATGCAAATCTACATTCACAAACAATCAAAGATTGTTTCCTCTAGGCGGCCATCTTGAAGTTGCAAAATGGTCTCCATTTTTTACATATACTTCAACCCACTACCTGGACTTCTGAGGCTACAATAGAAAGCTCCACTTGGTGACAATACCCATGTTTGTGTATCAATGACACATATTTACATCCAAAGTTGCCAGTTGTTTCCTTTTTGGCGGCCATCTTGAATTTCAAAAATGGCTACCATTTTAATGTATACTTCGCTCAATATCATCTGGACTTCTGGGCAACATAAGAGGCTCCATTTGGTGGCAAAACTCATGTTGGTGGATGTTAAGAAGTAAAATATTTGCATCCATAGAGTCAGCTTTTCCTTCTGACCAGCCAGCCTTTAATTTCAAATTACCAACTATTTTTTTAACATATATTCGCCCAATATCTGACCTTATGAGCAAAATAGCTCAAATGCCCCCCTACTCGTTATATACCTCATGCACAGAACCACTTAAATCATGGAATCCTAGGAGAGCATTAGCTCTGGCTGTTCAATAAGTTTGTATATGGTTTTCAATGATTTTTTTTTTTTTTTTTTTTTTTTTTTTTTTTTTTTGTGCTGTCCATTATTTCCAGGCAATTTCAAGTATTGAACCAATGGCTCCACATCTAGCGGCCAAATCCGAGATGCTGTTCACCATTTTGCGCCAAATGTCCCTGTCGGTCATTAAGTTGGGATGGCAGATGGATCCTGCCTGTCCACATGTGATGTCCGAGAACTACTTTAATCATCGCACGATAACAGGTACCACCACGGCAAATCGTGCTTGGCATTGGCAACAGAAGAGAGGATGTGGAGGGATTCTCCCCATTCTGTGCTTTAGCCTATCTCACGGCCAGGGTAATGTTTTGCACCTCAGAAGAAGCCTGGTGTAGGTTGCCATCCAGTTTCTTCCTGTAGCTCCGTCTTCATGTCCAGGTCTCAGATCTATTTAACAGGATACCTCCTTCACTCTCCTAACGAACTTTAGCTTGGTTGAATTGGAGATACCAGATGCCATAGTGTGTAGTTTATATGGGCATTCCAATCTTGTCCTTGGCGTGACACGACGTCTTTCTTGCTGTCGGCAACAAAGGACCTCCGTAACTTGAAGTCCCTGACCTCTTTGAGTTGGGTACCCGTGCTGTAGTGCAGAAGGATTGATGATTATCTTCCCTCATTGATGGTCATATCTCTGTCTTCTTGGCATTAGCTGTATGCCGCCTCGGCCTGCAGCAGTCTCCAGATTGGCTGTCAGCTTGGCTTGTTTTAGAGCTATACCATCTGCATAGGTCAAGTCTGTGGATGCTGCCTTTGTGACGTCTAAACCGCTTGGATTTGATTGCGAGTCCCTGTCGTTTCATGATGGAAAGACTGTCTGAGGAGGTAATCAACCACATTACAAAAAGAGATAGGGAGCAAGAGTATCTCTTGGAGGATTCCCCCGTAAGTTGTTAGGAACTCCTTTGTGGGCCCATCCCTGGTCTGTGCACAAGCTGATGGATTATCATACCATGCTGGCAATTGGCTTTGACAGTCTCCTCTGGGACACCATAGTTGGTAGAATATGCAAGTCATTACATCTCTGTTACACTGTCACAGCCGTTGGAAAGTCTAACAATACAATTGAAAACCTTTCTTCTCTTGGAAATGCTCAACTCTTTCTATGATCCTTCTGAGGGCAATTACTGAGGTATGTTGATCTGCCTTTACGAAAACCTTTCTGGTTTCGTCTGAGGGATCTATGCGAGAAACGATTCTGTTACGCAGCATTGAATTGTAGATCTTAGAGGCCATTGGTGACGGTGTGATTCTCTGTAGTTTCGGGGGAATGTTGGAGGTCACCTTTCTTTGTATAGGAGTGATAACAAAACGATGTTAAGATATAGGCAGAGCTGGTTGTGTGTTCCCATGTAGATGTCCGTCAAATTTCAACAGGTGATCATGTAAAAGTGGATTCTTCCAGAGTACTTCAGGAATGTTGTCGGGACATCGTCTTGATGTTGTTCATTTTCAGGCAAGCAGAATCTCCTCTATAGTGAAAGGTCCGGTCTGGAAAGGAAAGGCATCTGCTATCGTGTGATTGAAGAATGTTCAATCAAGTTAGTGTTTCTGACTTTTTGCCAATTAGAGAACTAAAGAAAGTGGCTGAAATCATTGTGTCGAGACACTCTTCATTGTTCACCTTTGATTCTTATAGGTGGGTAGCTTTCTTATCAGTCACTCCGGTCCCTGGATCTTCAGTGCCTCCCAAGCAGCAGCATGCTCGTATTTGAGATGTAGTGTCTCAATTCTTCAATCCTTTACTTAACATAGCTCCTCGAGCACCACGGTATAAGCATCATCATGCAGTTCCAGTGCATATCAAGTTTCTGCTTTTAGCTGTTGGTGGATTTAGTACGGTGCTTCTATTCTTGCTTCCGACCTTCAGTTTTTCTCTGGCTTTGATGATTTTTTGGTCATTTGAGGCAAATGCGGTATCTTCTTCTTCTTTCTTCTAGGTAGGCATCTCCAATGCAATTTCTTTTTGGCTGAAGTGACGGCTGACTGTGCTGGGGTTCTAATCTTCAAGCTCATCATCAAGAGTGTTGAACCTGTTATTGTACGTGCTGAATACTTGCTCGAAGCTTTGTGTCCTCCCCCACCCTTTCTCCCTCCATTATTTTTCATGGACATCTCTGGGAGGGGGTTTACTCTGACGCAACTTATCCTGCTCCTGCAAGACAACAATTCTATGATTCGAACTTAACAGCTTCAAAAGTGTGATAGGCGCTTGAATTATTAATGCTGTTAATCCATCACCAGAATGTATCCCCAGTTCGACAAGTTCTCCATTTGGGCGACGGTAGGCCTGTGTCCACAGTCTACTTTCCTTGATTTTTGGATTTGTTTCCCATGGCAAACAAGGCTCCACGTTTTCACATCATTTCAACACCAATCCCTTCAACGCACACCCCCCTCCTTCTGCTCGTGCCCCAGGTCCTGATTCTAGAACCACAATCTCCAGGGATGCACAGAAGATTAAGGGCTGGAACTGCACCGGTGACAGTTGACAGTCATGGCAAAAGCGAAGAGACAGTTTCCATTTGATGATAGCAGCAATGACTGTTGTTTTCAGGATTACTCATCGTAAGCTTCATGTTGCGCCTCATTTACAGTTGACAGCTTGCAACATTACTTAAGCCTTTGGTGAGAGAAAAGAAACCCCTCACCTCCTGAGCTGGATTTTTGTTCCTTACTCTTCCATGCGGAGGCTGTAATGAGTGCATATCCTGGAAATTCTACTGTAGTAGAGGCTCGCTGGTGCACAATGCAGCAGTGTTCTTGATGCAGATTACATCAATATCATACAGTTGTGCTCCATATCCAGTTCTTCTTTCTGACTGTTTGTTTGATAGTGTTTGGACGTTATACGTGCTGATGACAGCACATTTTAACGAAGTTTTCCATGCATCTTTTGTAAAATATCAGGTTGACTCCGTAGTCTTTAGGCCCAACCCATCTCCGAATTGGTAGAGACTATGTTGACCTTCAGGAGCACTACTTCAAAAATCCGCACGGCGTTAACAAACCCTGGTGCTACGTTGTCAACAATTCAGCTTGGCAATAGCTAAATAGAACAAGAAGCCCTGGTATTCACCAGGTCTCCAGCACTTTTTTTTCCTTTTCGGTTGGGGATTAGCCTTTGTCTTCACGGTGACCCTCTGGCACAACTCAATGTCAATAACATCACAACATGGGCATTGCCACAAAATGGAGCTTTTTAGTTGCTCATAAGTCCCAGATATTGGGCGAAGTATATATCAAAATTGTGGACTATTTTGAAATTCAAGATTGCCACCTGAAGGAACAGCTACGACTAATTGAATGTAATTTGTGTTCCTTGCATCAAAACATGGGTATTGCCACCCACCAAATGGAGCCTTTTGTTGCTCAGAAATCCAATATTGGGCAAAGCAGTATATATAAAAATTGGTGGCCATTTTGAAATTCAAGATGGGCCACCGGAAGGAAACGATCTGTGCCTTTTCGGATGTAATAGTTTGTTTTCCTTGACACACAAACCTGGTATTGCCGGCACTTGAGCTTCTATTTGCTCAAGAAGTCCAGATAGAGCCAAATACTGTTTAAAATGGCGGCCATTTTGAAATTCAGATGTCGCGGCTGAAGAAACAATCTGCGACTTTCTGAATGTGATATTTGTGTCCCTTGACATCAATAACATGGGTAGTGCCACTAATTTAACCTTCTAATTTTGCTCGAAGTCCATATATGGGAAAACTATGTTCAAAATGAGGCCATTTTGAAATCCAAGATGGCCACCAAACGGAAGGAAAAAAATTGGTAACAATGTGATTTGGATTCCTTGGACCTTATCTACATTTAGACCCAAAATCCAATTGTAGGCAAAAAAGACCAACAAATGACACACTGTCCCATACTAGTAAGAGGAGGGATGCCATTCATCATTATGAATATGCCATAAAGGTTAGGATTGCCGGTATAAGTTACCTGTACCCCCCTTGATATTGATGTGTTTTTATGATAATACTATCATGTATTTATGTATATGGCTGTACATGGGGGCAAAATTAATTAAGCGTCCATTAAAAGAACACATGGCGAGAAACCCCGCGACAACTGAGACTACCGGCTCCACCTCCTCCACCTAGTGACCCAGTGTGGCAGTCATGCACTAGTTGGATCATTCGTAATGGTATAAAAATGGATTGAAATAGAATATACTCACCAAAAAATTGTGAAGTTATTCTATTTTATAAAGTATACTTTCGAATGATCCAACTAGTAACCTTCATCCAGGCCCTTCCCGCAAGTGGAGCCTGGGGAAGGTACAAAAATGACAGCAAAGGATTCTGGTCGACAGAGAGTGACGTCATGGATGGGCGTGCCGATGCTAGCGTGGGACAGCTGCTAGGCGTGGGCGGCCACCGAAATTGTTAATGTGGCAGTAGGGGGTGTCTGCTGGCTTTTTGCGCACAAAAAATTGCACTAGTTGGATCATTCGTAAGTATACATGTATACAAATAGAAGTAACTTCACAATTTTGGTGAGTATAAACTCTACCTTTATGAACTTTTCGGGAATTTTAGCTAACAGTCCCACTTTACCTTGCAACAAAGATTAAGTAATCACATGCTTTTGTTCACAATTTATGGGCCTGCCACCAAGTGTTGCGTTTTTTTTGGGACACACGGTCTAAGAGAAACAATACAGGGTTATCCCCAAAAGTTTTGTAAGCAGGTATATTTCTCATTTTATCAACAAACACCTTGCTATATTAATATTTATGGCAGCAGATTGGATTTTGTGTTTAACCAATGAAAAATGCCACATCACTTACCCTTACAACAGAGATATAACAGATTATTGAAGGCTGTCTGTTTTTCATCCAGTCCAGTGAGACTTAAAGAAATATTAGTATGTCATGATTCTGAAATATTTGGAAAATTTGGTATGGGATGGCAAAGCTTAAGTAACATAGATTACATATAAATCCAAAATAAGTTGAAAATTGTCCAATTTGTTGAGTATTTTGCCATTCTTTTCATTTTCCGCCCAATAGCTTACTTGAAAACGATTCCAACAAATCCACATCGCAGGCAAATGGTGATGTCAAAGTGATTGACCATCATATCGCAGTAGTGTTGCCACTTTCCTAATTCGAGTGTTGAACTGCCCGGGGGGAGGACATGCCATCCTAACAGCAACAGCCGAATTCAAATCGGCATCAACATCCGGGCTGCGACGCGAGTGTTAGTCCTTTCAAGACTTAACGGTAGGAGGGCGTATCGGACGGTTACACGTATCGGACGGTTACACACACTTGACTAAAGTCTATGCCTGGTCACGAATATTTAAATTACGTCAATTAACACTATTTGCAGCGGGGGTAATCCACTAACCCCGAGGATTTTGAAGTCAATTAATTTATCCTTATTTATCATGTTATAATAAGCTGTATTGAAATAGGGTTTTTAATGAGGAGATTTTGTAAAGAAACCGAGACACAGGCTACCATAGTAGTAATGCACGTAGCAGTTCCACAAAATTACCGTTTGGAAATCCCCAAAGACAAAAATCGAGAGGTCCATGTATACCCCACCCCCGTGAACTGCGATCGATGGGTTTTTATTCAATAATAATTAAAAACACAACGAAATGAAAACAAAATATGTCATTCGGTAACTTATTTTCAATTGTATTAATACTTTCATTAATTCTATCATATTACTAGTTCAGCAATGACAAAAAAATAACAATTAGAGTCAAACAAGTGTTTGGTAAATCATTTGACGTCCTGAGCGAGAGCAAAATGGGGCTTTTGATCAATGAAGCATGGCGAAAAATCGCCCGTTTTTTCGTATGTCAAAAAAGCAAAAATTAAAATGCCTTCTATTGTGTGAATTTTTACATCAAATTGTATTATTTTTCGGGAATTCGTGATGTATGTACATATATTTTATAATGTAAGTCAAATCTGAGCTTTGACAACAAAATCTTGACCACAATTTCCTTTAAGGTTCGTTCATAATTTACCACATCTGTGACAGTGTGCGGTGCCAGAATTGCCAGTCTTTCCCAGAAACACCGCTATTGCCGGCACCACAATGATTTAAATGATTTTAAATGGATTGCAATGCCATGCGGTTGGTTGCAGCATGACGCGATCAATATTAGCACACAACTCACTGCAACGCAGGATGCGGTAAAAGTATGAACAGACATTTATACAGTACGTGTTGCAATTTGTTTTTGACTGTCTTCTGCGGGGAGAGCGGCTGAATGAAAGTCAATATGAAAGAGCACTGACCAGAATGTGCGCTCTACTTCGGGTTTGACAAGTGATCTGACCATCTCGAAATTTGGAAGGTCTAACGTAGAGTCAATGTCTGGGAAAACCCGAGGACTTAGTGCAACAGGAAGGTAGTGACACGGTGGGATACAAAATGGGTGTGTTATGGTGCGTGGACGTCTGAAATGCATATAAAGCAATGGTTTTTGGCGATCTCAGGGAAAGTGGCCAACGTGCAATAGATGGCAATGGGTGTTCTGAGCGGGAAAGTGGCCGAGTTGCAAGAAAGTACTTGCGGTATATAACATAGTTATTGAATTGAAGAGAAATTACATGCCTTGTTTGTATTGTAGATACTATCCAACGCCCCAAAATCAAGCAAAGCGGATAGGGTTGTGGCGCAATGCGTATGTTGTTACTGAGGTAGTGATTGCGGATGAATTGCTGAAGTGCATTATTTTGGTGGTTATGGCGGATTTCTTTGGTAGAGAGTTCCAGTGCAATAGGTGCAACTTGATTGCTTCTAATTGCACTCAGGACGTGTTAGGGTTAAACCTAACGCACCGAGATGCATGAGAGCCAACAAACACGTTGGGTACCGGTCGGAAAATGTTTCGCGTTGCATCGGCCGTCAAACAACTATTTTTTGTCGCGGAAATGACTCTCATTGCACATCATTGCATCTGGGGTGTTCTTACCGGAAAATGCACGCGATGTTCCTCGTTGCATCTGGGCGTCGTTAGGGAAAATGATGCGATGTTCCGTGCATCTGGGCCGTCTTCCCAGGAAAGGAAGCGATGTATCCTCGTGCCACTGGGACGTCTTCCCGGGAAATGATGCGATGCTTTTCACTGCATTCCGGACGGTTTGCAGAGGGGGCAATGCTTTTCATCAGGAGGGTGACACTGTGTACAACTGCCCTAGACAATTCGATTTCGATGGTGATAGCGCCACCATTTTCGATAAGCTATTTTTTAAATTATGCCAAACGCTTCAGACGTAAACCGGGGCATGACGTAGCGTAATAGCGCCACGCACAACTATGACGTAGCGTAATAGCGCCACTCGCGACTGGCGAACTATAAGCTACAAATTTCATGCAGATCAGTGTTGCAGTACGCATCCATTATTTATTATTGATGTATTTTTTTATTTATTATCCCTGTTCTCATTGCATTAGCACGCGATGTTCCTCTGTGCATTTGGCGTCTTTCAGGAAAACGGTGCGATGTTCCTCGTTGCATCTGGGCGTCTTCCGGGAACAATGACGCGATGTTCCTAGTTGCAATCTGGGCCGTCTTCGGGGAAAATGGTTTGCGATGTCCTCCGTGGCATCTGGGCCGTTAGACTTTACGTACTTATTCCTGTGCCGGAAAAACGGCCGAGATGCAATGGAACGCAAAATGTGGCTCTCGTTGAATTGGGCCATTAAAACGGAAAAGAGATTGCACCTCGTTGCATTGGGCTGTTCGGTCGGCAAAAACGACCCGGTCCGGGTTAGGGTTATGAATTGAAAAAGTCAACTGGAACGAAAGATAGTCGCCTAAAATGCAAAAATTTCTGAAGTGTGAGATGAAATGGATTTTCATTTTGAACATAAAACACTTATGTATAGTGACAGTGCCAGTAAGAGATTACGTCTATGGTCGTGTGTCTTAATATTGGGTACATGAATTTGGCGGAAGTGGTTACATTTTCTGGTTACCCAAGTCATGTTTAAATATCATATTTCCATTGATGTTATGGTATCATTATAAAATTGGTTGTCATTTGATAAGAAGAAATAATGTACTTTTGAGAAAGCAAAAGGAAAATTTCATAGCAGATGTACTTCGTAAGATATGTTAATTAATATTGTAATTAAGAGTGGCGGGGAGGTAGGGATGGGGATGGCTAGGGAGGAGGCGGTACGGGTATTGTGACATTGGCCTTTTTAACTCCATAAAGGTAACTAAATCTGATTAGCCTTCTGATAAAAATAGTGTGTTTACAAGTTAAGGGATATAAAAGATTTAGAATTGCTAATGTTAATTAAAAAGACTTGTTAATTTCCCTAATGATTTTGATGACCATCATAATTGTCGATCCGCTGGGAGCAAATTAAAAAAAGAAAAGAGGGAAGAATTAATTTTATCTATCAAAAATTAACTTTAGGAATTAATGTTTTTATTTAAAAAACTTAAAAAAAGCAAAAAATAATAATATTTATGTTGGAAAAACTGTCATTAAGTATGTTTTATTAACCTTATCAATTAGTAGGTTATATCCAAGTACAGCTACCATGACAGAAACCATAAATTACTGATGTTCAGTAATAGTCCTATGCAGTACATGAAGCTATTCAAAACGTGAGTACAGTACTCAAAATAATAAAAAAGAGCACTTATATTCATACAGGGTGAGTAAAAAAAAATGACCATGATTGTGTAGCGGCATTGTGAATTTTACAATACCTATCTAGTGGTACTATCGGAAAGCCTATTTCTTGATTTAATTGACTGCAAAGATTAATTCCAACTCGGTTAAATTAGGCCGAGCTACAGTCTTTTGAATCAAGTAGGTCCGCTTTTACCCTGATCCACGGATTCCCATTGACATGCACGGCGGTCACTAAGCAAATGACTCCGCAAAATTATGATAAGGGCATGTATATGTTTATGCTCATATAAAGTGGATCTTAAAGGTGTAAAAAAGCCAGCGAAAATGGTAAGTTTTATTTGAAACACCTTTTTCAAGGTGTTGCACACATTTTGGTCTGAATATAGACAATACTTTAAACCTCAGAAGGTTGTCACCGATGCCATGTTCCTTAATATGGTGTGATTTCATTTCAACTCCTCCAGAATACATGTTTCATGTATGAAGTAATTTATTTTTTCAAATGAGTTGAGTGATGAGGGTTTAGAAATGTTAAGAGGGCATCGACGGTAAAATTGTGATGAATTTTGGGGGTTCCAAAATGTGCCACAACTATTTACAGGCCCTCAATAGCATGATTTTCCTCTGGACACAGATTTGCTTCTCTGAACGCGGTCATTTTTAAATGAATCCGTGGACAGAGCGCAAAACAGACTACACTTGATTCAAACAACTGAAGCTCGGTCTATACCTAACCGATGTGAATAATCTCTGCCACAGCAAATTAAAATAATGAACTAAGCTTTCCGGTGAATGAACTATGTTACATATATGTTACTTCAGCAGTCAAAATGGAGGATAACAAATCAGGGTTCAAGTTTTTTTTTACTCACCCTGATTATAAGAAAAGGTAATGTCATTAAATTTTGATAAATGCAATTAGGACTATCATCTTACAACTTCAAGTATACTGTGCTTCAAAACAAACACTTGTACACAACGGGCAAACACCCTGTATATAAGTTTTTAGGAGGAAGATCCAAATCGTATTAGATCTGATGTTATCATGACGGTATGAAACAATTAAATCTGATACACAGAGGTCGAATTTTGAAATATTTCAATCATAAGAGGCAGGTATGCAAGGGTAGAGTATAATGGCTTACTCACCTGATGGATAACATAAAGTTGTAACACATTCTGTACCCCCTGTATATATGAATTCATCGGACAGGCATAATTTGCAAGTTGTTTTATGAAGGGGGTTCATTTTTTTAAAATTTCATCAAAAAGGATTATTTAAAATTTGATAATTTTGTCTCGTTGTTACTTGTTCATTTACAGACTTAACCACTGATGAATGCATTTGGAGCACCGTATGACTGAAGAAGTGATATTTATGTTTAATATTGAGGAATAATCATACTGGATTACTTTTGCTTAGTTAAGTTCATTCGGAAGGTTTAACAACTGGAATGACATTTGATTGCCAGAATGCCAGATAAATTTTAACAAACATGATCCCCGTATATGTAATCAGCAGGCACCTAATTACTGTGTGATACACAATCTGGATTGGGGTGAATAATGACTACTTCCAATACATTTAAGTCAGTAAAACCATTTGCATCATCTTTATTAAAATAAGGAAGTTGAAGTAGTTTAATGTATTGTTTCTTGGTATCACCCTATATATTATGGACACACCTGAATATATGACCGTGCACAACATTAATATATTCATTAGTTCAGACCCTTTCAGAGATATTTTCCCCACTGCTATGATAAGTTTTTAAGCTCTGCTCTTGAAAGTGAAAGGGCCATAGTTTTGCAATTTTGATGTGCTAAAATTTTTTCCCCAATTATGACCAAACGACCCTTATATTCAAAATGAAATTCTGCATAGCAATTTTACACAGTGATTATAGACAATATGCCACAAACATGATTTGTTTGAAATGAACCCCCTGAGGTCTACCACCTTTCTTCCAGTATCTCAGATTGGCTAATTATCCATGCTACAGCATGAAATAATCTTGAATAACCATTAAAATAGACATTCATAAATCTGTACAAACCTAATATTCTTTGTCTGACATGTCTTGATTGGCTTAATACATCATATCCCCCAATGTAAACCAATCAAATTGGCCGGTAGACCTCAGGGGGGGTTAAGGGAAAAAGGTGGCCATCTTTTCCGATCGGTGAGGGTATTCAATTATCAGTCAGTTTTTAGTGTACTACATTACGAGTGCCGTTTTCACAAATTAAACATGGAGGATAGGTCAATTGTACTCTATTTACAGAAAGTACCTATTAGTATCTCAAAAAAAAAATATATATAGGGTGCCCTGTTTTTTAAGTTGGGCACTAAAAAGGGGGGATTTGTTGCAGCTTAGTTCCAAAAATTGTTTACAGGCTTGGCAGTTTGTTAATTGTATATGAGAAAGAGCTTGGTTGGTATTATTTTTTCCTTGGACAATTGGCCTTCAATTTTGAAGCAAAAAAATTGATTTAGTTGGTACTAATTACTGTAAACGTTAAGCGTAAAAAGTCAGGGTTGGATCATGTGGCGGAGGAGCAGGGGCGGAGGAGCACAAGCTACAAATGGTGCTACGGACAAACAAAGCATGATATAGGTTCAAATATCATAGGCAAATCTAGGTTGTGACCCTCTTTATTCAGTAAACTAAAAGTCTAGAAAAGAACAAATGTTGCGACAAATCTGAAAAAGTGCCCTCGTGCTCCATTTTGATGAAAAAAGGCAATTTTAAATAATGCTTTGTGTCGCCCAATCTTGTCTAACTTTCATAGTTGGATTGCTTTGCTGCTGTTAAATCTAGTAACACATATCAAATCATGAAATTGCTATTCAGTACCAGGTATTAGGGAGAATAGAGAAATCTCGCATTAATTTTGACAACTGTATCTGGTAATGGAAGTATTTGTCCGATAAAAAGTGTGACATGGCTTGGGGGCAATTTTGTTAATTATATTAAACAAGTGCCAAAATATTGTATTATCACTGTATGTTAGGGGGTGAAACCATAAACTGAATACCTTTTTTAATTATTTTTGCTTGTTACACCCTGATATGTTATGAGTCACCCTGTATGATGAAGCCATTGTCGTGTTTCTGCATATCTGAAGAGTATATGTCTAGACTATATGCTACTTATATAGGGGTAAAAAAAAAAATGTAAAGGTTAAACGTATTGCCATCAAACCTGTAAAACATGTTTGAAGTTTGCCTAAGAATGCACAGGCAATGACAATTGGTCCCAACTTAAAAAACATGACCATAGGCACATAAAAAAATGGCAAGAAAATTTTGTGAGAAAACAACAATATCATTCTTCTTTTCTAGACGTGAACAATTCATTTTAGATTCAGTGTATGTTTTGTGTTGATGACTGCAAAGGGGGATGAAAGGCGTGAAGCACATAAATTGCTTCCTAGAGTTTGCAATTTTCATCGTTATGCTTTGTTTCACAAAACTCACGGCAATTTGAGAGTTAATGCCAATAATGCATTTATTTCTCTTCCTGAAGGGCATGGCTAATTATCTTACAACATTAAGGACATGTAATTGATAATGTGTTCACCTTGACACAAACATGATGGCCTGAAGTGCTTGTAATGTGAGGGCTTTCATTAGGACATATGGGGAAGATAAGGTAAAATCACATACGTGATGTAGACTTAATGTTGTATTATGATTGTACCATATGAGATATAGAGGCACATTGTATTTGATTTCCAGAAAGGCATTTCACAAGTGCAACAAGAGATTTCACATATGCATTTCTGTTAAAAAATGAAAGCTCTGATTTTTGCAAAGCCTTGTATCAACAATTGCCCTTCTCAAGGGATTAAGCTTAGCGGATCGTTTATGGCTTAAATGTTAGGATTACTGTACTGATCCTAGTATAGTCCCACCTATTTTTAACCTGAAATTACTTAGCTTGAATTTAGGGGGTGGGATTATAATGGGATCTCCATCCTAACATAAAAAACATACAACATCAAAATGTTGGCCTTTTCAGAGCTAAAATTCAAGTGTCTACTTGTTTTGCTGGGTGGTGACCCTTTCTGGCTAATAGGCCTTTTGGTCATCTCCCTCATCCTGTAATATCAAATCACTGTATATTTATAATATATCATAATGTTTGTTTGAATGGATGAAAAATAAATTGATATGATATGATGATGTGTGATCAACAAAAACCTGTAAATGAACTGAAGCATAAACCTAATTTTGTAAAGAAATCACAAGAATAAACTTCAAAAACAGCAATGATTGTAAAAAAAAAATGCATATAATCTATTGATTTCCAGCAAAAAATCATGGTGGGATTATAATAGGATTTTCTATTACTCTTCAGATTCTTTCAAAACTGGGGTGGGATTATTGAACATGGGACTATACTCTGGTCAGTACGGTAGTTGATGTTGTAAGCTGATCTGGGGCCGTGTGTATCCATGATACGGACGGATGCTCCTAACATGGCCCACTTTGAGGCTGGGGTGGATTGGGAACATCAACAACATTATCAGTGGAAGCAGGGAATAGAATGAAAGGCACGTTCCTCCCAAAATCTCTGGCCCCTCTACATCCCCGATTCAATGGCCACTGGAAAAGTCATATTTCCATCTGTCCAGGCTCATCAATCAGACTCATTCAGGCAGGTCAAATTGTAATTTTTGTGAGATGGCGCTATTTCATGAATGTAGGACAGCAGTTTGGGGTCAAGTGCTGTGGATGTTGAATTAGAATCAGAGATCCCTGTTCTAATTACAAAATGTCTTCTTTGTGGCAAATAAGCAATTTTGAGCTCTGCCATTCATACCAACACAAGTGTGCAATAATCTGAAAAAAAATATTGAAAATTGGGGGGGGGGTGCTTCAAGCTATGCTATCATTGCTTTAGTTACATGAGCTTGTCCCTTTGCTTATTTTTTTCCAGCTTCTGCAGCTACTGTTCAGCAATTCTAAATTTTTCCATTCCACTATAATTTATGACAGAGAATTTTATACCAATCCCACAATTCATAGCAATGTGCCTATATTGTACTGTACTAAACACATGTCAGTACTTTTAAAAGGATAAACGTGTTCAAGAAGTCTAATAAGAACCACAAGACACTTCACTTCATTAATTAACTATAGTGCTTTGTTGGCTAAAATTAGTGTAAAAGTCAGGTTTTTTATGTGTTAATAATAGGATTTGGGGGATCATTTGACCTTCTTGAGGTGAAATTTCACCAAACTGGTACATTGTGGAATGGATTCAATAACCCTCTGAATCTATAGATCTCTGAGGGAATTTTTATGCATAAAGTGTATTTTAAGCAACCTGCAGAGGGATCTTGTGAGGATTCCTGCTAGACTGTTAAAAAAGAGGGACTTCCGTTGAATGCAGAGGGTTTTTTTTGAACCCAACCCCAAACCACATTCCAAGTGACTACACTGTCACTGGACAGTTGGCTTAAACAAACCAGCAGGGGGGGCACGTGCCCCCATGCTGAGAAAGGAGCCCACACCAGCCCCCAATGAACTGATGTTTTGTTACAGTGTCTATGGAGAGGAGGACCAAATTAGCCCCCTCAAAAATGCATTGGCACCCCTTCTTTCCCCCCCCCTTTTTGCAAGTCTGGTTAACGCACTGGTGCGGTATAAACAACATGTGGTACTTAGGGTAACTTAGGGATAAAAAGTTGTAAGACGTTTTAAGGACCACAAGCATTTCTTTATACATGATAAAATTCATTTTTAATGGTTTTTTTTTTTTTTTTTTTTTAAAAAAAAAGTCAAGTTGTTTATGTTGTTAAAATAAGTTTTTTGTGGGATCATGTAAACATATTGAGGGAATGAAATTTTCCAAAACTGTTGCGTTGTTGGATGGACTGATACAGCAATGTTATCTGGGTACATCAACTGATGTGGTTATTCTTACCAAGGTCAGTGGAATGACCGATCAATTGCTCCAATATGAACGGGTGGTTGGTACGTAATGTAGGACCAAATTTATACAGACACAAGGACAGAGCATTGTGATTTGTTAGAATCATAATTTGGTCAATAGGTGACATATGTTCCTGGGATTAAAAAAAAAGAAATTGAAAGGTGTAAGAATATTTTTCAATTTTCATTAAAGCACGCAGGAGCCTTGGAGAGAATGACTTGTAGTTCCTTTTGGGAAAAGGTTGTGTTATACACCTTAACAAAAGCAGAGCTCAAGTCAAGGAAATTTAATCTGCATCGACCTGAATCATCCTGTCAAAACATTTACATTTTGACTTTCAAGATTCAAGTCTGCAGTAAGGAATTACTAAAGACATTGAACAATAATAAAACGTTTCCTATAGAGATGCAGCAAAGAAATTACTTTCACTGTATCCCGTGTTACCTGAGGGGAAATATTTGCCAGGTTGTAAGTACATTGTAAGTGCTCAGAGGGTGTTTTGAAGCAATCCCATAATGCCACTGCAATGTGCCTGTACTGTACTGTGCTAAACACATTGCCGGTACTTATAGGATTAGAAGTATTGGAAAAGTATAAGTATAAGATTAAACCACAAGACATATTTCATGACAAATGACCCAAATACTAATGTGCTTGTGGGCTAAAATGAGTGTAAAAGTCAGGGTTTTAAAGGTGATTTCTGTTTTTTAATTGGTTCACTGAATTCCTTGAGAAAAGCTTTCCCAATAAATTTGAGTGATTCCAATATTGTGGTTTGTGTTATGAGCAATGCTTGTTTCCCATGCCCCATAGGTACTGTGTTGTAATTTCGTCCGTTTACGGACAGAAAATACTAATTGTGAATTTCTTTCAGATACGAACAAATCTGAACGTAAGATAGTATACATGGATTAAAAGCAAAACGGTTCAGAAAATATAAAAATCTCATTTTTAAAGGTAAGTCGGCGGGGATGAGATTGTGGATCACAAAATGTTAAGAATAGGGGATTTGTGGGATCACTTGATCATATTGAGGTGAAATTTCCAAAAACTGATGCATTGTGGGATCGGACTCAATACACTTAGTAAGTGCTGAAAAGTGTGTGTCTAGTTCAGCCAATAAGGAAATAGCTAACTTGCGTGTATTGGCCTGTCGGCCTGATTGGGAGTTTCGAAAATTTGTGATGTTATTAGCTTATGGACCCCGTGTTTAAATCATATTATTATACATTCTTTTCAGTGTGTGAGTCAATTTAAGAGGAAAATGTGGCATCTTTTTCATCCTGAAGTTACGTTGAGGGTATTCAATTATCAGTCAATTCATAGTGAATACAACAAGGCTGTTTCACAAATTAACATGGAGGACAGGTGACTCAAACAATTTCCAGAAAGTCGCCATGGTATCTAAAAACATTAAAACATATCAATAATTGCACCTATAAAATTAAAAAGGCCTGAGCATTGGGGCACATTGTGGTTCAGTGGATAAACTGCCCAACCCATTTACGCCAAAGGTTGTGAGTTCGAGCCCCGCTGTTGCCAATGGTTTCACCCTTGAGTACTTCACTTTACCCCAATTACTACTCGCAAACGAGTGTAAAAAAAATACGGCATCAGTGTTGTGAAGGTAATAGCTC